>VMDR010017367.1:0-20269 GCA_007922815.1 Macrotus californicus
CGAATTTTATACCCTCAAGATAGTAGTTTTCTCCTCTACTTATTAACTGAAGCCCCAGAGAATCCAAAATGTCAGCCCATTGTATAAAGAAAAATATGTTCAGGTTCTTCCCACACATTAGGATTTCAACTTTGAGTGGACAAGTTCTACATCTTCTCCTTGGAGTGAAATCCTACTCCCCACCCCCTTGGTGACCTGTTGGTCTCCAGGTTTCCTCCAACTTTACGTATCTGTAGCCTCAACCCCATTACAGTTTCTTCCCCCTCATCTTCATTCAGCTCACACCCATCTCTCTCTCCGGGTCTCCTTCCCCCAGCTCTTTAGAAGCCCAGTCCAGCATCTCCCTCTCACCATCTCCATCCTCATCGCTGCCATCTCACAGTCTTCTGAACACTATCCCCCTGTCCTTGGGGACTTGAGCACCAGAGCAGTGACTTTCTTTTGCTCCCAGCCCATGCTGCCATTTTTAGCAAATGTAAAAATTACATTAATTACCCGTTTCCTCTGTGGCCTTCACTCAAGGGCCCTCCAGTCTACTCTGCCTTGGGCACTCACCAACATGGCCATTCCAGGAGTGGGCTTTTTAATTGTGCAGACCTTTTCAGTCTTTAATTCCTGAATTCTGAAATGCTCCTCTTTGACTGTAACCTCTTACCTCTGCCCTCCTTCCCATCCTGCTCTCTGTCACTCCTAGTGACCTATTGACAGAGTGATGATTTATGACCTGCCACTTTCTAGCTCAGTTGTCTTCAATTCCTCTGGCCCTGTACTTCACCATCATTAGAATCTCTGTTCTCTGTGACTGTGTTAATAATTTAGAACCTATCTCTAATTTATCTAATCTATTTTAGTTTTGCCTGTGACATCAACTTAGACTCCTTTGCACCTTAACTATCCTTTACTTGCTTGACCGGAGCCCCAATCTAAGGTACTCCCATTGCTTGAATTTCACTTTCCCTAGATTAGTACTTCTCAACATTTTTCATTACCACCTCACCCTTTGTAAACATTTTTTTCTAATCACCTCCAACCCCAATTTAAAACTCAGGAGTAAGGTTTGTTAGGTGGGGTTGAGCATTGGGAGACCTCACGTCATTCTAACATCTAAGGTGATTTTTTTACTCCACCACCTGTCATCTAAGAAGCAGTTCTCACCTCTGTCAAGAATGTATACCCCAGACGCTCATCTAATCTATCACATGCTGGAGGTGAAAAATGCAAACCTGAGGTAAACAGGACTCGTACAAAAAACTCTGCAGACAGCCATGTTGGGGGGAAAAACATGACGGGGTGGGAGATAGAGCTGTTAGAGATTCATCCTTTCTGGCCTTGTAAATATGTCTCAAGTATTTCCTGTCTTCCTAATGCATATTTCCTGTATCCTTGTTCCCCACCTCAGTGCCCACACACATACCCAGAAGATGACATCACCCCTTCCTTTTACGAACGGTGTTCAAGTCATTCAGGGTGAATTTTTTGCAGCTTCCTTTCTGCCAACCTCAAAATTTCCTGCGTTCTCAGACGGCCTCTTCTTCGGTTCTCCTATGGGAGAAAGAATTGCCTTGCCTCTCTCATAAGGCACCTGTTCACACCTGTGTTTGTGGGTTTTTTTTTAATTGAGGCATAATTAACATGCAAAAAAATGCACAAATCTCAAGTAATGAATTTTAAAATTTTACATACTCTTGTAGTCACCCCCAAAATAACACATAGAATAATTCCATCACCTCAGAGACACCCCTCATACTTCTCTTGAGTAATTTTCCCCTCCTCTGAGGCCATTGTTCTGATATTTTTTCCCAGAAACTAGTTTAGCCTGTTTTAGAGCTTCATTTACAGGTGATCAATGCTCTGGTTTCTCCCCAATTACATAAATCTTTTGCCTTTTACAGGTGATCATTTACTATGTACTTTTTTGCTCTCTGAATATTTTTGCTTAGCATAATTTTTGAGTCGTATCCATATTATTACATGTTATCTTTTTTTATTGCTGAGTAGTATACATTTAAAAATTTGTATAATTATACATACCCCGTTGTATACATGTGAGGTCATTTGTTATTTTCCATGAGTGGATACTTGGTTTGTTTATAGGTTTGAATTATTATGAATATTCAAGTTATGAATATTCACATCCCAGTCTTTGTAGGTTCATTTTTGAGGTAAATATCTAGGAGTGGAATTGTGGATAATTGTATCTTTACTGTTTTAAGAAACTGCTGAGCAATTCTTCAGAGTAACCGTACCATGTTTCACTGCAGCAGTGGTGAGCCAGCCCTTGGCTTCACACCCTAATGTTTGGTGGTATCAGTCCGGTCTATTTCAGCCCCGATTACTCAGTAGTGTCAAACCCACACATGTTCTTGATTCTGTTTCTTTCCCATTCCCCCTTCCATCATCATGGGTTCTCTCTCAGGTCTTCAGATCTTCCCATTCCCCAGACTTCTGACCCCTGGGGAATCTTTCTCAGTTTAGTTACTCCCTCCGGTTGTTCTAAGTCCATCCTTTCTCTGACCAAGTTGACAAGAGGAATGGGTGCTTCTTCCTCCTGCCTGTCCTTTCAGCGTTCCCGCGGGGCTGCTGTCTCTCACCGAGTCAGCTATGAAATTCGAAGGCTCTCTCAGCTCTCACTCCCCTTGATTTCTCTAAAGTGAAGAATATGACACTGTTGACCACCTTCCACTGCTTTTGAAGCTCTTTATCTCGTTGTTATATTATAACACATTATTTTTCTCTTCTGTTTCCAATATCTACTCTTCTTCCACCCTCCCTTTGAACTTGGGAGCACCTGAGAAATTCACTGATTATCCATTACAGACACGGAGTCCACGTGCCATAGCATTCGAGACTTTCCGTGACCCTGCCACTCTCCTCCTTTCCTACTATCCTCCCACATCGTATGAACCCGGATGCTGAGCCAAACTGAGCACTTGTCAGTGTGTGAGAAATACTATCTTGCAACCTACATTTGAGAAAAGTATGACACAGGTTTCAAAGTGAGAACTCTTCTAGTTCATCTGGTCTCTGTTTTACTTGCATTTTTATATTCAATGTCTTACAAAACTGAATTATCTGGAAAATGAAGAGAATGTTTACCTACTTCCTCAAGATTTGGGAGTTAGTTGTATATAAACAGATTGCTAATCGTGAAAATATTTTTGTAAGTATCTCTCCCTCATCAAAACTCTACTCATTTAGGCTGTGATTACTAATGAATCGGGCATGACTAAGTTGTTTTAAATCCATAGTGCGGTCTGCAAGGTCCCTTTTCTCAATCCTTTCTTTTGCCCTGATGGCTGCTATTAACGCGGTTGAGGCCAGAAGTCGGCTCTGCACACGAAGCTCCGTGGCAGAGAGCAAGCTCTCAGGCACCGCTGGTTCTGTGTACCTTCTCTTGAAGAAATTGGGATGTCATCATTTTCTCTCCTTGCATAAATATTTGAGACAATGTCATTGAAAAGGCTGGCCTGCTTTGTGAAGTACTGGAGTTTTCAGCAGTCTCCTTTGCCCTGAAAAGAACTTTTCCACCTCTTTAAACCTCGTCATCTCTCCTGGATTTATTTGCCATTTAGTTCCCTTAAGCTCCTGTGCAGGGGAATGACTCTTAACTTGGAATGTACTAAAGGCAGATACAATTCAATTTAAATAAAAATGAGGATAATCATTGGAAATTTCTTCTTGGACATATTGTCTTACTTCAGGGGACCAGGCACCTCAACTTTTTTTATCTTAAATCCTGTAGGAGATCAGCTTTGCATTTGGAATATAAATTGTTAGAGATCATTAAAAGGTGTTCAAATCTAAAAATGCTCTAAAGAGAAGGGAACTTCAAAGGATGGAAAGAGGCAGTGCACGCTCTCTGTGTTTCCTGTGGCCCACACTTGCCTGTGGCCTGCAGCGCCTGTCTGGGAAGCCGTGTGGGAAGTGGAGCCTCCCTTCAGGCTCCCTTCCTTCTTTGTGACTCCTCACCAATTCTGCCAGCCTCCCTCCTGTGTTCCACTCACTCCAGCAGGCCCAGTGTGGGGCTGTCCTACTTCGTGCGTCCCGTGGTGCCACCTGTCTGCTGGCAGCCCTGCAGGCCTCACTGCCCTCAACCTTTCTGCTGCCTCTGCTGCAAGAGAAAAGAACGCCAGTAACTCACTCTTGAATGACACACACCGAGTGCTTCCTCGTGTTCAAGAACCTGCCCACTCAGGGCTTGTGGAGGGCTAACACCATCACTCCCCTGTTATGGATGGGCACTCAGGGAGGTAGGGTCACAGGCAGTAAGCTGTGAGGTGGGACGTCTAGAGCTGGTGCTTTCCCTCCGTCCAGCTGGGCACCACGCCAGCCTCAGGTCCAGGAGCTGCAGAGCTTAGCGAGTTTGGATCTCAGGTCTATCATGGAGGAGTGTACAACCTAGGAAAGTGATTTTATTTTGCAGTGCTCCCAATTACTCATTCATAAACTGGAAATAACAGTAGTAAATGCATCCTTCATGAGTATTAAACACAAGAATGTAGGGAAGTACTTAATAGGACCTAGCCCCCAATAACGATGAAATAAGTTTTAGTGATTATTAATTCTTACTAGCCCAGGGACGTAATTTCTCACTTCTAATCTGAAGCCCAAGTTCTTAGTATAAAATTAATTATGAATGAGAAGGAGCTAATACATTTTCTACCCCTGTAGTTGAACAGCTTTTGGGGCAATATTCAACCACCTTGAGGCTCCATTTGCCGCTGTACTAAATGAGAGATGGGAGAATCTGTGGCTTTAACTAGGACTCCAAGTTTCCCATCTTTCAACTGAAGTGTAAGTAGAAGACCAGAAAGGAACTCAAAGTCCCTTTTCTTTCCGGAGGCAATACTTGCATTCTAACAGCATCCTGCCTTTACTGAGAAATCAGCTAGTGAAACTTCCAGTAGGAATTCCTGGTGGGAACCTGGGCGGAAGGTGGGGAAGAAGCCAGTGGATCTCACGTTTCCTGTGCCCTCCCATGTGCCAGACGCTCTGCTAAGTGCACTGCCTGTGTGCATTTATTTCACCCTCACAGGAAGCTGGAGCGATTAATGTGCACATTTCACAGATTCGGCCGCTGAGGCTGGTGGAGATGGAGCATCTAACCCAAGTCACACAGCGGGGGAGGGCAGAGTCAGGATTCAGACAGCACTCAGCCTGCGCCTAAACCCAGGGTCGTGCATTCAACTGCGTCCTCACAGTGACCCTTCATTGGAGGGGTAAATAAGTCCTGGTTAAATCAGGCTATTCTCAGCTGCCTTCTCCTCCAGGTCCCGCCCTGGGAGCACTGTTTCTCTGCTTTCCTTCAAATCACTGAACAGTTTAGCTTAAATATTTGCCTGCACCTTGAAGTGACAGTGGCTTGGGACCATTCCTCCACCCCATTCCAGCCCACCTTGGCAGGGCAAGGCCACTGTGGGACAAGGGTCCTGATGCTGGGGTTCAGGACAGTGACCTCTCTGAGCTGACGATAAAGACATCAACAGCCATTCAAAGGAGCAAAGGCCGAGGGGACTCAGGAGGAACATTTCCTCACAGCCTACTCTGTGCCAGCCCCAGCGGGCGGTCTTTACATGAGCCATGTCTCCGTGTCTGCTGCTCTGTGACCAGAGAGCGTCAGGACCTTCTGTCACTCCATTTCCTCAGTTTTCAGCTGGGGAGGCAGGTGTTCAAACAACCAAAGTTTGACCACTCACACCACGCACGCAGGGTGGGCACTCCAGCTGCCTCCCGTTGTTGCCCCAGAGACCTGAATCCAATCCTGCAAACCCACTACGGGGGGAGGGCAGTGGTCTACTTAACACTAACCATATTGAATGTGAGTTTGGAGTTCAAGAAAAAATTCATTCTGTTCCACCACATAATATGAATCAGTCCTCCGGGCAATTAGTTCTGTGCAGCTTCTGTGAAAGTCAAGCAGAAAAACTAGGGTGAGCACCGCTAAACTAGAGGCAATACAGCCATTGCATTGCCTGGAAATGAGCTCAGTAAACCTGATCATAAAAGAGGCCACACAGAGGATAATCCAATCTTTTTAAATTTGTTGTACAGGAAAGATAGTAGAGCCACAGAAAAAATGTGTGCTCAGAGAAGGTCGTCTCAATCAGACATTTACAATTGGACTTTCATGATTCAGCTTTTCAGAAAAGCTAGGAAAGTCTATTCGCCACCCCCTTCTCCCCACCATCACCACCACATTTAAAACAAAAAAAAGAACACGCTCTTTTTCCTTTGTGAAAGACATCATTTTTTGGATCCAACAACAACAAATACCCTGACAAAGAAAAAGAAATTAAAAGAGCTGCCTAGCACTCCAAGTTCACACTGTGGTTAATGGGAAATTTTATTACTGCCAAGTGAATTGCCAAATCCATTTATTTCTGTTACTGGCATTTCCTAAATTCTCCCAAAATGTCAATACTTTTTCAAAGCAAGCATCTGCTTTCAGTTTAAATGAATGTGTCTTGAGATTTTAGACAGGAGTCCAAAAAGTTTTCTAAATTGACACTTAACAGGTCTTTAATTACTAAAAGAAAATGTGATGAGGTTTTATTTGCTTTTGCTAAATATCTGCCATTGAGCCAGAGCCAGGAAAGTGAGATGATGCAAATGTTTTCACTTAACGCACAAGAAAAACCGTCTCACTGCTGGGTAACCAAAGGGGAAACTCCCTGTGAAACTACAAATGTTTAATGGCAAGATTTGCACATTATGAACAAGATCTCATTTCTACTTGATGTTTCTCTTACGAAATCAATGTTGAAGGTGTTATGGGTTCCAGGAACCCCTTCTCAGGAATTTTAGCCTTTTGGAAGTTCCTAGGGGAAACTTAAGAGAGTGGAATTTTGCTTGCAGAATACTAGGAGCTTTTTATTTATATATGACGACCATGTGGATAACACAGGAACTAAGACTTGGATGCAAAATAGAGGACATTCACAACAGAGTTTCTCTGAAAGAGAAAACTGCCTCCTCCAATTGTAGTGTTTCCCACTGTACCCTTCCTCCACCCCCCCCCCCCCCAGCCTTCCCACATCACTGGCATCCAGAGGTATCGATCACCTGGGCAAATCAGCCGGCCATTGTGACCTTTCTCTTTGGCTCCGATTGTCCCAGGAAGCCTTCTTTCTGCTTTTTTAAAGCTTCCTTAATCCTGTTACATTTAGCCTTACATCAAGGATCAATTGATCAGGCAATCTCACATAGTAATCAGGGAAGACTTTCTTTTTTATGTATTTATTTTTTCAATGTAAAATAGATAATCTTTATTCTATTTTTCCCATTACCATTTAGTCCCCTTATACCCTCCACCCCCCCCAGCAATCCCCACACAGGGCAGACTTTCTTAAAGCATAGACTGAAAACCACCCTCAACAGAATCACCTCAGGGGCTTATTAAGAATACTGATTCCTGGCCCTACCCAAGCCCTACTGAATCGTAGGAATCCTGCATTTTACCAAACACTTAATGATTTTTAAGCACTAAGATTTGAGAACTAATGACCTAAAGGAAAGGGAAGACAGAATTTTTGGTCATGGAGGATTATCAGTCCTCAGCTTGGCAGATAAGAAAATTCAGGATGCTGAGAGGCAAGAAATATTACTTAACCCTGGAGCAGTTTACTCTCACCTCTCCAGGTGTCCCTCATAGTTCCATCAATGCCAGTTGCAGCCCCTAACAGAAGTTCTGACAGCCCTTAGTACCCTGAGTGTGACGTGAGTTTCCAAAGGGACTCCATGTGCCTCTCTGTGATCCTAAACTGGAGATGCGCCCACGGAGAGTTGTATGGGTTATGTAGCAAGGCTGACCTTATCAGTTTGCCCACCAAGTGTGGGTTCTTTAATTCAAGCTTTTTCTACTGAGTTCAGAGGAATAGTCTATGGACTCAATTACCTAAATTACACGCTTGGTCAATTCAGAGGCAAATATTATTTTCATATTTCCCCCTTTTTAATTGATATGTCGGTTCACTGTAAATGGATAATAAAGTGGCTTTCATAGACGGGGTTTACATGGACAATAGACTTCTGGTTTTCCTAAATAGCTTATTATAGAGCCAAAACAAATGCATCGGGAAGTCTTAATGCTGTCTACTGCTGGCCCAGGGATGATCTGTAGGGTAATTCCCACGATTAAGGAATTTCATGGTATCATTTTGAAATTTGCTGCTTTTCTTATTACACATTTTTACTTGGAGATAGCTACTTAAAATGTTCTTTTCTAAGAAGCTTTTCTGGCATGGCTGCAAAAGAGGCTCAAAATTGCTTCTGATTCTCTCATGCCTAGATCACCCTTTGAAGTGAAGACCCACACCTTCAGGTGGCTTCACCATCAGCTGAGTGGATTCTGAACTGTGGGTCTGACATTTACGCTTCCTCAACTCCATGTCTGACTTAGAATGAGGTTTCCAGGGATGATGCCTCTGTTTGTTACTGGTGTTATTTTACATTGAGTGCAGCACTGTTTATTTGTGTATTTAATGATGATCATTACACTAAAAATCCACTGTGATACAGGAGAAAAATCACTCTACCTAACCTAAGTTTTTTTGTGAATAGTTTAAAATGTGGAAGTGTATTACTTTTGAGGGAATTTCAAAACCACCACATTCTGCTTTATTTTTAAAATTAATTTAAAAAGAAGAGTGAGATCGATTTTAATGGGGGATTTTTAGAACCATTAAATAAGCTAATAAAAGCCAAAACATACATTGTACCTACTGTGAATCCGAAACCCAAGGAGGTCAGACCATTTGCCTAAGGAATCACGGCCAGTAAAGGCAGGAGCAGAGTCCCACCCAGCGCTGGTTTTCAGTCTGTGCTTTTAACTGCTGTGCAGACTTAAGGCAGAGAAGCTGCTTAGCAGTGCCTGGTAAGTTAGAAGACTCATAAAATGGAAACTAAACTTGTTCAGTTTTTTTTGTGATTCCAAGCATTGGGTGCCTCTGCCTGCCTTTGGATCCCTTCTGTAATGTTGAAAGAGGTATAGAAACAGAGGTATAGAATGGGTTGTATTATCCTCTGTCAAATTTTTATTAGAATATTGGGAAAATTCAGAGATGTGCAAAGATCTAAGAATAAAGAAAATAGTAAAGCCATTGTTTTTAAAAAGTAATTTAGCAATTATTGAATGCCCACTCCGTGCAGATGACTGTACTAAACTTACTGAATTTCTACCTTGCACTGAGATCGCTGGGATAAGAGAAGTAAGTACCATGAGTAAGACATGGGTCCTGTCTATGAAGCACTTGAAACCTAGTACTGGTGACAGACAGGATGTGTAGCGTTGAAGAGAGTGGAGGCGGAAGTGTGGACGGTGGTCTGCGATAGACCTGCTGTATTCCAAGTTCTAAATCACAGAATCCTGCTGTTAGAGTAGCTGTGTGCTGTGGGCAAATCACTCGATCTCTCCAAATCTCAGTTTTTTTATTGTTGTTTGGGTCATAGTTGCTAGTATTTAAAGTGAAAATAATTATACCTAATTCATACTGCTTAATGGGAGTTAAAATAAATATCATGAAGGAATCACTCTCTCCTTCGCGGAGAGTAACGTGTTCAGCAAACTACTGTTGGGAAATGAAGTTTGAAAAGCTTGCCTGCTTGACACCTTCACTCATAGGCAAGCTGGCACCCTCCTGCAGGAGGCCGTGTTGGGAGCCCTGCACACACTGAGCCCGGGCCTTGGAGAAGAAAAGTAAGGTGAGCCTAGTTACTCCTTAGATCGTAGAGCAGGAGGCCAGCCAGAACGGGGCTTCTAACAGTGAATCCCCTGCCACCTTTTTTGTAATGTTTTGTT
Source organism: Macrotus californicus (assembly GCA_007922815.1). NCBI lineage: Eukaryota > Metazoa > Chordata > Mammalia > Chiroptera > Phyllostomidae > Macrotus > Macrotus californicus. Next base: position 9,797 of record VMDR010017367.1, read on the forward strand.
TGTTTTGTTCTTTGTTGCAAAAAGAAAACCAAAATATAAAAGAGGTAACATATATGGGGTTGCTGACTGTTACATGTTTAGGAGCCCTGAGGAGGGGATCATGCTGTGAGCTGGTTAAGTCAGGGAAGACTGCCGGGGAGCAGAAGTTGTATGGACAGGAGAGGAAAGCCACCTGTGAGGTGACAGGCAAGAGTGCCGGGCTGAGAGGCACCAGACCTGGGCGCAGCCTTCCTTTTTGCTTGGGACCCGAGCAAATCACTGAGGCTCCCCCTGCATCTTGGTTTCCATTGCTGGAAACCAAGGAGGTTAGACGATATCCACAATTCTCAGATCCGGACGGCTGTCACGTCCCTGCAGAGAGCTTCCTATGAAGAGGCCCAACCTCAGAACACCAAGGTCTTTTGAAAAGCACCCCAAGTGGTTTTAAGGGGCAGCGAGGGTAGAGAAGGAGCAGGAGGTCTCTTAAGTTCTGGAGAACAGGTGTCAAAGGCCACCCAGTACAGCTGGACTAGTGGACACCTGGGTATGTTTAAACATTGGTCAGAACTATGACATAGAGCATTTTAAACTTAGAGTCTATCTGTATTAAAGATTTTTATATAAGGAAATGGGTCGAGTGCTCTAGGGAAACAAATGTTTCTTGCGGTTGTCTCTGTGTCATAAAAAGAGAAGAGAGAGGGAACTGGAAACAAGCTGCAAACTAAGTGTATTAGCTCAGGTATGCTAGCAAGCAACACTGAGCAGGGTGTGCTCCAGACTGCGATAATCTAGTAGAATTGTAGGAGTATTGCCCCTGTTTGTAATGTGGGATAATTATCAGAGAGACATGGGCCATAGTATAGATATGAAAGTGATGCTCTTCAGAAACAGGTTGAAATGCAGTTAAGTTCTCATGTGGTAATCGCGTGACTGTGTTCCAAGGGAGGCTCCATTTAGATGAAGTACCTGCGGTAAGTTACTGTGTCACATCTGCACCTATTTCATAAACTCCCACCAAAGGGTGAGCGAGAGAGAGAGACCACAGAAGAAATAATTCTTCTATTTCCCTCTATGTTGATATACCTACTATTTCTTTCCCTTTCAGAAACAAAAACAACAAAATTACTGCATATTAATTTTGAGCGCTTTCATAAAAAAATTTTTACCAGCCAGTTAAGGTGGCATGTGCCTGACCCCCTTGGCATAATGACTGACTCTCAAAGGCTCTCAGGGGGAAGTCGAGTCACAGAGGGTGCAGAGCCAAGAGGAAATGGCCTGTCTGCCCGCATATTTGCATCTTGCAATACTCACACTAAACAAAATTGTGAGATACGGTGGTTTTCTGAAAGTGTGTCAGTCAGTCCCTTAAGAGATTCATAGAAATACAGTTTTCATAAAGAATTCGAGTTCCCTATACATAACTTTGATGTTAAGTTTTCCACTATGTCACACTAATGGTCATGGATTATATGAAGAGCTAATGAATCTCACTGAGTTCATACATAAAAGGTTTAAGTTGCCATTTTAACTGAAAATTTGACAGGCAAATTGTTGGTTTTTCCTGCTGATTTTGAAGAATATCCAAGCTAAATTATGTCCTGAGGGACTTGATTTTCAGCCTTAATTTCCTAAATCCATATCTTCCTTTGGATTTGGAGAGAATTTCCAAATTAATGTTCATAAAGACTCACAAAATCCTTGCAGGAAGAGTTCTGCTGACCATGAAACCAACATTAAAATTACCAGTGTTAAAAAAGAAGTTTTCATTTAAAAAGATGTGCCAATCAAGAAATACTTCAAGAAATATTTTAGAATAGAAACTCAAGAGTGTGTAAACACAGTGGACCTCCACAGAATCTTACAGGCCCTCTTTAAATGTCCGTTGACTAAAATGAATGAATCAGCGTGGAAGCAGCACCAAGAGAGCTATGATGCAAATGTTTTATAACCGTGCAACTTTAAAGCCACATCCCAAGGACGATGTACTTGGGGATACAGGGGTTGCACTTTGATGCTAGGGCAGGACTGTGCATGGAGAGGAGACCAGTAGGAGTCAGCTAGACCCCAAAGACAACAGGATAGCACAACAGCCACCTTCTTCGGGAAATAGCTAACACATAAAAGACAATGATGAATGTTTGCTAAATTAAATAGTTAAATGCAAGGTGTATGCTGGAAACATGACTTTATTTTTTCCCCAAGGTCTGTGATAAAAGGCTATCTTCCCAGTAAAATCACCTTGTGATATGCTGCTTCTAATACTTGGAACTCAGGCATGGGAGTCAATATTAGTTTTCCCTCTGTAGATCTTTATCCTGCAGAGACTGGAGCCTGAGGGGTTTTTGTGGCAGGAGCTACTCTCAGCCGCTTTTAATAATTCATGGAGCAATTATGCTGCGATCTCAGCATGTGTACAGATTACCTGAGAATCTTTTTAAAATTCAGGCTCTGGTTTGATGGGTCTGTTGAGGGCCCGAGACTGTGCATCTTGCACAAGCTCCTAGGCGATGTTGATGAGACTGGTCCATGACTCGCACTTTGAACGGCAAGGCCACCAGAGGTAAATGAGCAGTTAGAATGAGCAGACACGGTGTGACAGAAGAGCCCTGGCTCTCCACTCAGAAGATGGATTATGCGAATACGATGAGTCACTTGACTTTTCTGAATCCAAATTTTCTCATTAGAAAAAATGAGTATAATAAGACAATAGTACCTGCTGCATGAAATTGTTGTAAGAATTAAATTAATAACATTACATGAAAACTCACCAGAGCATATGGTAGATGTTCATTGCTGATTAAATGATTGTTGATTCTAAATAGTAAGAACGTAAGCACACAGTTTGGCACTGGTGGCTGGTAAAGACGGGTCTCCCTTAGCTGTGTGCCCTACAGTTCCAGGAGTTTTGTTCTTCTTTCCACTTCTCTTGCCAGTTACAATATCTAGCACTTAGCAAATGATCAGAGTCTGGGGGTTGCAGTAGTGGCAAAGTCAATCATTGCCAATGACTATTTTTGGCTTCAAAGATAGTGATATTAGGAGAATGGCCCAGGGTCTCCTCATGGCACTAAGAGGAAAGGGAACTGTCACCCAATGTGATGGTAATTACTCTGGGGCCTTGGGTACGCTTCGAACCAGAGGCATAATCTCTGGGAGAAGATTAAAATGAAACACGCAGATCCAGCCTCAAATCTTAGTAAAAACATGATGATAAAATAGCTGATTGTTCTTTGCCAGCCAGTAATCACAGTATTTTCTGATGTTATAAATTATGTGGAAAATGTATGTCTCTTCGTTATAAAAAATACTAACGTGGGCAGTCTGGCTGGCTTGTCGCTTATGAGCGGCTTGGCTGCCATAAGGGGCCCAGCCCGAAGAGGGGCAGTGTGTAGCCCAGGGGCTCAAATCATCTTCCTCAGCCTAGCACCTGGTTCCCACACCACCCAGGTAATGTCGACAAGTTGCTGCTCTGAGAGTCTAACTTTCTGGCTAACAAACTTGAAAGATATTCAATAAAACTCCCAAAAAGTGTGTAACAGGAAGTGAAGGTAGAAAAATGAGTGAATAACCTGCAGTATCATTTATGCCTTAACATCTCTTTCCACTGAGGATTCAGGGGCAGAAACTGTTAACGCCTTGAGATAGTGTAGTTCAACTCATTTGCAATAAAGCCAATTCATTTGCAGCTCATTTGCAGAGTGAATCAGTGACTCTTCGCTAAAATAAATAGATCTTAAAGTCTAATCAGAGTATCAAAACAAAGTTTTATTAAAAGATGTTTTTCCCCCTCTTGTAATCTATAGGTCCCAGGAGAAAAAAGAAGAGGCTATCACTTTACTGAAGGATTCCATTAAATATGGTCCAGAGTTTGCAGATGCTTATTCAAGCTTAGCTTCATTACTGGCTGAGCAGGTGATGGTTTCCATTTAATTTCACATAATATTTTTTAATTTTACTGTTGAATGAATAAATTAGTATTACACAGATTTAAATTCTCGTGGTTTAGTTTGTAAGCTGATACCGGACAACTAACCCCTGTGCCAGTTTCCTTCTTGACAGAAATTACAAGCATAGCATTCTCACTAATGTTTTCTGTGTAGTGTAGGTGATCTGTAGACAAAAATGGTTCCTTATAGGCCTTTCATATATTCTCTATCACTTTGGGACAAAATCTGTCAAGAACAACACACGGTACTTGCTGGCTTTATTACTATCTACTTATCACAATTTTCTGGGGGGATGGTTAAGGTACTAAGATCTCTAAACTTAATATGGAACCAATTATCAATCACCTTACAGATCCAGTGTCTTAATACCTGTTCGAAGATCACAGAGGCTTCTAGGACAGGCTTCTGAGACAACATTTCTCTCAGCATAAAATAAAGGAGTATTTTAATTCCCCTCCTTCTTTGTGCTTGTGTCTAAATGCTTTGGTACCGTATGTCAGTGTGCTGGATGCCTGCCCCCTGCTGTGGGGACACAAAAGTAAGTTGTCTTCTCCAAATTGATGATACAGTTTTGTTGACACACATAAGTGCCCTCCATAGGCGGTAGATTCTGCTATCATACAATTGCCAGATTGTCTTTAAAATCGAGCAGAGGACCCTTGAAAGATGCCCTGCACCACTCAGTTGGCTTAAATGTAATGGAAGATTTGGTACTGAATGTCAGGTACCTAGGGGTGCAATTTGCATTTGAAAAACTTTGGAGGTTTTTCCGGGAAACAAAATTAAGACATTCTATGGATATTTATGTGTCAGAAATGATAAGTGTTGTTGTCTCACTCTAATAGTCTCCATGTAATGTAAGTGGGCTTTAGACAAAAGCTCATGTCTCTATTGGGTGATTTTAGTGCCGGTTCCAGCACAATATCTGTGCTAAAATGATGATGGTCATGTTCTATGGTAGGCACTGGCAGACCTCAGCTGCCTTTGGTTGTGCTGAAGGAGACACAGTAGGGTTTTCTGAAGAAATCATTGACTCCATCATTACTCCTTCTGTCACCTCATTCAGCATCCTTTATTTTCCTAAGAAGACCCTTACCCTGCCCATGCTTGACCAGCTGACTTCCAGCTACTCAGACATGCGAAGCGTGCTTCTCACTCAGGGCCTTCGCACAAACTGTTCCCCTCACCTGCGGCACTTTTCTCCCAGACATCTTGGTGTTTCCTTCCTCGTATGGTGCTGGTTTCAGCCCAAATATCACCACATCAGAGAGGTGGTGTGTGACTGCCCTTTCTAAATATGGATCTCACGCTGACCACCATGTTCTCTATCACCTTACCCTGCCTTGCTTTTCCCCGTATCATTTACCACCATCTCTCATACATTTAGTTGCCTGTGACCCTTCTTGCTCCACCAGAATACTTAACTCCATGAGAATAGCTGCCTGTTTTTTTTTTTTTGTTTTTTTTTTTTTTTAAATTTTATTTATTTTTAGAGAGGGGGAAGGGAGGGCGAAAGAGAGGGAAAGAAACACCAATGTGTGGTTGCCTCTCTCATGCGCCCTCACTGGGGACCTGGCCTGCAACCCAGGCATGTGCCCTGACTGGGAATCAAACCGGCGACCCTTTGGTTCCCAGCCCATGCTCAATCCACTGAGCTACATCAGCCAGGGCGCTGCCTGTTTTTATTCATGGCTGTATCTCCATGCCTGTCACATTGCATGCAATCAGTAAATATTGAGTAAATACATGAATCAATATGAACTGAAGAACATAGAGCCCCTCCAACCCAGCACTTGCTCTAAATTTACTCTTGTATTACAAGGAGGGCCGGGCATGTGGGCCACCCTGCTTTGTGACTGAGCCGTGCCTCTGTGTGATGCTCTTGTCCTGTATGGAGAGCAATAGCTGTGTGAAATTAGCATTTCACCCGTGGGGTCAGTGGTGGGGGTGAGGCCAGCACCTCCTACATCAATCAGTGGCTTCTTTATGATGTCTTGAAGGAGAAATTTCTCTCATGTTTCAGTATTTGGAAAGGCTAGGCTTTTGAATTACAAGGTTTGCATTTTATTTTTAATCTAATGCATGAAAAATCTTGCAAATCCTGGAAGGATTACATCTATTTCCATCCCCCCTGAACCCCCCCTCTGACTAACAACCAATCTAGACTATACAATCTGCTTTTCTGTGAGTGCTGCTTTTAATCCTAGTTTTTTTATCACTTTCCTTAATAATTTATTTTTATTCAGTTGATGTTCTATATTTTTGAAAGCTGCCTCAGTTTCTTTGTGAAATAATGAGGTGTAAGTAAGTAAATAAATCAGTAAGTAGCATTGCATAAATAGTTCCCATTCATGTCTTTTTTTTCACAACTCACCAGGATGAATAGTAAATGGTAAATTGCTCTTCTTGGTGAAAATGACCCTTCAAATAAATGACAATATTGCTTATCTAATAGTACTAGTAACACCACAGTGTGTTGCTCTGGGGGAGCCCTTTACCGATACTCACATGGTCCCATCTTTCTGTAGTGCCATCTTTTCTTTCTCTCCCTCCAAAGCCTCCCTGTTTTTCAAGATCCAAGTCAACTTCCGCTTCCCCCAACATTCTTCCACCTTCCCATCTCATGGTGAGTTAAATTGTCTTGAAACTCCTACAACTTTTTAGGAAACACATATCGACTGATCACATAGTTTCATTTCTTAAGTTAATATCTTGAACTATAACTTAAATAGTCTTCCAGGTTTATTTTCCTTGCAAGGCTACAAGTTCTTTTTTGTTTGTTTGTTTAAATAAAAGCAGTTCCTTCTTTCTATACTTCACTTTGCTAGGGCTTAAGGTGGTTTATTGTGTAAGGCACGCATTCAGACAGCAGGTCTTAACTTCAGTGACTTTGGGGTTCAGTTACTCCAAGCTGTGCTACCACAAGCATCTGACAGTGAACGGGGGTACTTGGTTCTAGACCTTACTTCTTGGTAACCAACTGCTCAGACTTGCATGAGCAGTGCAGCTCTCCGGGACTCAATTTCCGAACCTGAATATTGATAAATACTCTAAATTATCCTCACTGTCTCTTAAACCTCTAACACTTTAGGGTGTCTAAAACTATCTTGCTTAATATCAACTACATGCTCATGAATATTTAAAGAATAGCTTAAGACTCCAATGTAATTAGGGCTATTGTTTCTATACAAATAACATTTTAATAAATTAATATGTGGAAAGTGATTTGCCTTAATAAATATCTGAAAGTTTCAGTTGTATTCTTTTTCCAAATTGATAAACTCTAAGTTCATTAAAAAATCACTATTTTAAAAATGATAGAGATGTTCAGTGATCTTGAAATTTATTTTAGTCTATTCTGCAGGATCTTACTATTAACGAATTTTATTGATGGTAACGACTAAAAAGGACGGCATATGCTTTTTCATCATTTATGTTTAAGAAGTGTCAAATGCTTTAGTTAAATCAATTATGTAATCAATTTATTTTTTGAGAATCACAATGGCAAGGTGATGTAAAGTTATTGCATATCTCATAGTTGAAGCTGTGAACAATTTTTATAAAAACCAATTATGACTATGGCCATGATCTCTTCTTACATACAAAGGCCACATCTTCCGCCAGTCTTTCCTATTCTGGGTTCAAACATAGAATGCTGTGAGATCTAAGAGCGTAATTGAAAGATGGAAAGGTTCTCTGTGCTGCTCCTCTGGGCAGTGGACTTTAACATCAAAGAGACAGAGCGGCCGAGCAGTATAACCCAGGATTGCCTTCCCTCTCTTTTAACATCTTGTCTTCAGGTTTTGAATTCTTTAGTGATAAAAAGAATGCTTGAGATACACAAGCAAGGCACAGAAAAACTATTAGAGGAAAATCCACCTAGCTTCACATTCTTTGGAAGCAAAATGAATTCTTTGTGTTGCGCGGGGGGGAGGGCACAACCTTATTTAACAGCATCCCGCAATTTCAAACACCCAGGGTATATGAAAGCAATGTGTGCAGACCTCGGCCAATCCGAGACACACTTGTGAAACTCTCCCCTCACGGGGCATCCACCAGGGCCACCCTTGCACCTGGATGGCCAGTGCTTACTATGGTTGGGGCCAATCTAATGTTAAAAAACTCCTTCCTGCACCGACTGAAACCACCTGTTCTGTAATTTGCTCCTGTTGGACCCAGTGCAGCAGAGAGCTTGAGGAGCACAGTTATCTTGGCATATCTTTAATCGTCTCTCTTCTAAGATAGCCTCACGTCTTGTAACTTGTTTCTCATGTACCCTGGTTTCCCAATACTTTCCTTCCAGTCATGCTGCTTTGCCTAACCTCTGCACTACCTATTTTCTCTATGACAATGTGGCTCCCAAATTGAACTGGCTTCTCAAACTAGTTCATAAGCTCATGGTGGAATAGAAATACTTACTTCCCTTATCTTGAGATCCTGCATACCTATTATTTCACACCCTAACATGAATAATATTCGTTGTTTAGCATCCACATAATAACCTGGCTCAGATTGGAGATCCAGTCAACTGAAAACCCTAAAAAAGTGAAGGATTGTTAATCAGGTCCTACCCATTTTGCAGGCAAGTTTTTACAGGCTGGATGAAAGAATTCATCTTTACCTGTATTTTAGCTCAACTTCTTTATATCAGCCTAAAATTTCAGGACTTTTTATTTATTTTTGATGCCATTCATTGTATTAACTACCCTTTCCATCTACTTCAGTTGGCAAATTGAGCAAGAATAGCTCCCAGTTATTTATTTACAGTATTAGTGAATAGTGTTGCCTGGGTCACAGCGGAGCCCCAGGTTGTGGCTGTAGAATTTCCTCTCCAGGTTGACCGCTGTACCCAAGACTCTCTAGGTACAGTTATTCAACTTTTGGTAATTTGTTGAATTATACAACGGGGGCCCTCAAAACCCCAGAATTTATTTATAAAAAATGTGTATTTATTCTTACATGTTTAAACTTCAGTCACCTTCAAAGCACTCTCCATTTGATGCGATACCCCTACCAAGACTTTTTTCCACTGCTCAAAACAGTTTTTGAACTCATCGATTTTGGTGCCTTTTAGTGCTGCTACCATTTTTGGTTTAGCTCTTCCACATTAGCAAAACATTTCCCCTTGAGGACATTTTTCATCCAGGGAAACAAAAACAAAAGTCACTTAGGGCAAGATCAGGTAAATAGGGAAGGTGGGGCATGAGGGTCATACTGTTTTTGGTCAAAAACTGCTGAATACTCAGTGCAGCGGGGGCAGGTATGCTCGTAAATCACCCATCGTGAACTTGACAAACACATTGAAAGAGTCTTCAAAAAAAATTCACTGAAGCCAAAAGCAGTCTCTCACAACAACACCAACTGGTGTACAGGTGGGTTCCTAGAACACTCACCTAGTGGGCGGAGCCTGTACTACAAGGGGCCTGCCCTCCAGAAGATAATTCTGTTTTGGGAGCGTCCCCCCAAAACTCTTGGCCACAAGGGTATTTTGAGAGATTTTGCCAGATTCCTTCTGAAATCTTTCCCCCCCAATCTAAGCTTGTGATTTTATAGGTAGGTAGGTAGGTAGGTAAGTAGGAAGGAAGGAAGGAAGGAGGGAAGGTAGGTTCATTTGGCATGCCCTGCTCTTACTGTGAGCATATCTGTTGATACCATTTCCTATCCTCACTGCTAATAAAGCCATGAGTTTACGTAATAATGCCTTCTAGGGGTTTTCTGTGACTAATATTGTGTTTCTTACTCTTTTGGAAGCTGAAGGTAGTAAGTAAATCAGGGCAGAGTAGAGGAAAAGGGGACATTTGAAAAATAGGATAATAAGCTTGACAAGACATGATATGATGGAACATATTGAAGCCCAAAATGAAACCCAAGTTTGAAATTGATGTGTAATAGAAGGCAAAGGTTAAATGTCTGAGTGATGGGTTTTAAAACATGTGAAGGGGAAAATCCTGTGGAAATATTTGGGGTATTTTGGAGGAGGCTTTAAATGCATTCTGGGGTGAGTAGTTGAGAGCCTTGTTTCGGGAATGAAGTGTAGGAATGGATAAGCTGCACTGTGGAAATAGATTTCCTTTGTACTGAGAGACTCTCTGCATGTGAAGGGGGAAAGGAAAAGAAAACCAGGAAGTTGAGAACTTGAGGGCAGAGCGCCTGAAAGACGGAGAAGACCCGCAGAGCCAGTAACAGCCATGGGGCAGCTAGGGAGAAGCAGGGTTTTAGGAGGGGAGGGGATGAGAGCAGCTCCCACACTGGTTCCAGTTACAGGGGTAATATGAGCACGTAATGGAAAGTGTGCAACAGTCAGGGAAAATAAAATGTACCTTTCGCCTGTAACGTATCTGGAAACAACAAGTATTTCATTTTTTAATATCCTGCAGGTCTTTTAAATGCATTTTTTGTTTTTATACTTACATTTACTATAGTTTGTATCCTATTTTTTGTACTTACCATTAAATTATACATAATGTGACATGTATTTTCATGGTGCTAAATCGCCTCCATAAATACCATTTTAATGGATGCATACTAGTTTATCAAATGATGCATT
>VMDR010017368.1:0-20169 GCA_007922815.1 Macrotus californicus
AGGAGGAGGAGGAGGAGGAGGAAGAGGAAAGAAGAAAAGGGGAAGGAGAAGGAGGAGAAAGAGAGAAATGTAAAAGAAGAAAAACTTGAAGCAATAATAGCTGAGAATTCCCTTCAAATAATTCTGGACACCAAGCCACAGATCCATGAAGCAGGATAAATGCCAAAATGCTACACATAGGCATATAATTTTCAAACTACAGAAAGTCAAGCACTAAAAAAAAAAATACTAGAAGAAAACAAAAGAAATACCTTACTTATAGAAAAGCAATGATAAGAATATCTGACTCCCCAGCATGCAAACGAGAAGAGAGTGGAGTAAAATGTTCAATGTATTAAGAGAAAAATAACCACCAACCTAAAACAAATCTTGCAATTCTTTGACGTGATAATGGTAATGTAGTTAAATGGAAGAACATCGAGTTCTGAGGAGATAGATGCTGAAATAGTAATATAACATAATAATGTCAGCAACTGTCCTTTCAAATATAGAGAGGGATGTTTTCAATTAGGGAATTTTTAAAACATGCCTGTTATGCTTATAATAACTATAATAGAAAAGTTTCCTATGTAATAAGAACCAAGTAGAATGGCAAATTACAAAAACAAAATTTTCTGATCTGAAGACTGCCAGAGACTATTTCCATCTCTTCCAAATCTGACACTCTGTCTATCTGAGAAAGGAAGTAGCTTATCAATCAAGACAATGTCGACTGTCATGCCAGGCGAGCTGAGTGAAAGCAGTTCAGACCCAGTGATCGCGCTCCTGCGTACCTACCTTGGTGAAATGAGAACATGTTCACACAAAACATGCATACAAATGTTTACAGCTTTCTATACGAGAATAGTCATTCAAAACTAACTACAGTAGTCCCCCCTTATTCAAGGAGGACATGTTTCCAGATCCCCAGTGGATGTCTGATGCCACAGAAAGTACCAAACCATACACAATCAGGTGCCGCACCATAATGTTCCATTCAACAAGGAACCGCATACACAACAGTGGTCCCATAACGTTATCATCGAGATCAAAATTTTCCATTGCCCAGTGATATAAAAGTATAGCGCATACATTTACGTTCAGTACATAATACTGAAAATGACAATAAAAAACTGTTACTGGTTGATGTATTTACCATACTGTACTATTTATCATTATTTTAAAGTGCACTCTTTACATTTACTTTAAAAGTTTGCTGCCCTGGCTGGTGTCTCAGATGGTTGGAGTGTTGGCCTGTAACCAAACATTTGTGCAGTTTGACTCCTGGTCAGGGCACGTGTCTGGGTTGCAGTTTTGGTCCCTGGTGTGGGCGTGTATGAGTCCTGGTCTGCTAACCTCTGGGAGATGGCCAATGAATGCTTCTTTCTCACGTCAATGTTTCCCTCTCCCTCCTTCTTTTTCTAAAAAAGGCAATGAAGGAAATGTCCTTGGATGAGGATAAAAAATGTTTGCTGTAAAACAATGTACCATGTCACACCAGCAGCAACCTCATGCCTCTCGCATTTACCGCATCTCCTAATTTCATCATTTTTTCTTGTGCTTGATCTAACTTCATATTGCTTTGTACAGTAACATGCTATACCTAGGAACAGTAGGCCAGACTACACACCCAGATGTGTGGTAGGCTATACCATCTAGGTTTGTGTGAGTATACTCTGTGATGTTTGCACAGTAACAGGATTGCCTAACGACACGTTCCTCAGAATGTATTTCTGTTATTAAACAGCACATGACTGTACATACTCTAGTTTTTCTTGCACATACATATACTCTGTGGCTTCTCTTTGGTGTATCTGGATTTCCAGCATCGTTGTTCCTGCTCATTGGGGCCATTATTAAACAAAATAAGGGTTACTGGGACACAAGCACTGAGATAGGAGATAGTTAATCTGATAACCTAGACAGCTGCTAGTGGTTGGTAGTGTATACAGCGTGGCCATGATGGACAAAGGGATGATTCACGTCCTGAGTGGGATGAAGTGGGACAGCACGAGATTTCATGATGCTACTCAGAATAGGGTGCAATTTAAAAGTCATGTGTTGTGTGTTTCTAGAATTTTCCATTTAATATATTTGTACTGAGGTAACCACATAGCATTGAAATCACAGAAAGCAAAAGCTCAAATAAGGGGACATTGATGTGCATCCCAAAAGTCTTCTGGTGAGTGAATGAATGAATGGATAAACTAACTGTGTTACATCCATACTGTGGAATACTACTCACCAATGTAAATGAGTAAACTATGTATCTACATCTGCAACAAGATGGGTAGATTACAATAGCATTATACAAAACAGAAGAAGCTAAACTCAAAAGGTTATATGCTCCATGATTTCATTTCTACTATGACATTCTTCAAAAGACAAAACCACAGGACAGAGAACAGATCAATGGCCGTCAGTAGTCAACCACAAAGAGATGGCACAAGGAGGTTTTGGGGGTGATGGAACTATTTTGTATAATAGTTATGGTAATGGTGGCATAAATTTATACATGTGTTAAAATTCTTGGAATTTACACTGAAAGGGCAAAATTACTGTATGTTAACTTAAAATATGAAAGAGGAAAATAAAACGCTCTGTAACCCTTGAATTCTAAAATTTTGATAACATCCAAAGACCAAAAATGTTAACTCATTATAAGAAAGTATATATAAATGATATTAAAATATGACATTACCATCTGTAAAAATTAGCTATATACTTACGTTTGGTGTACCTTTCTGAATGCATGTCAGACTTCAGTGCAAAGTTTAAAAATATGGATGGATTGTTTGCTTTAGTAGATGTACTACTGTACATGTGAAAGTGATGCTTTGGTTGATTGAATAACATGTAAGAAATATCCCCAGCAGGGCCAGAGTTGCAGCAAAATTTCAAACAACTGTCATCTTCTTTTTACTACTTCAAACTTTTCTGCACTCTGGGCAAAGTAAAGGGGCGTAACTGCAAGCTTCCTAAATTTATGGCACGAAGATATGGATGATTCAAACACTCTGGTCTTCTCATCTGTATATCGCTTAAAGTGTCACATGACATCTATGTGTCTGCTGATACTGCTGGTAGAACAACTACCCCTTCCTTCCCTTCACCCTTTGAAAACTTACATTACCATAGAAATTGGACTAGAGGTATTGACCTGGCCAAGTAATCGAGTCTCAAGAAAATGCCTGATGCTCTGCAGACTCTAAAGTTGAAAAATAATTGCATCTATACCATGTTTTTTGTTACAATGAGGAGGAAAAAAGGAAGAGGAAACTTACTGATTGTTTGTTAATGCCAGGCATTGTGTTTGATGTTTTATATGCATATTTTTTTCAGTTCTCACAATTGCCAATGTAGCTCAGGGTATTATCCCTTTTTATAAATGTGGAAAATGACTATAGACTTTTCCAAGGTACCAGAGCAAATGAATGGTGGTGTTAACCAGGACCCAGCTAGATGAGCCTCACAACCGGAATTAGAAGATAAGTACCAACCTAACCTCAGTGCTGGAGTCAGGAGGCCTCCCAGACCAAAAGTGATCTCTGTTGTGAAAACAGTTACACAAGAGGGTCAGTTGCCATTTATGGGGTTGATGATAACTTTTGTCACATGGCTGGACCCACAAAACTCCTCAGGTTGGTGCATGTCCCAGAAACGTAGGAAGTTATGATGTCAGTGGCTGACTGGGACTTTTAGAATTAATATCATATTATCTCAGCCTTAGGAATACCAAGCTCTGTAAAAATCCTGTTGCTTTAGATTCTCAGCTTAAATTCCACAAAGTGATGGAAATTTGTCCTCAAGTGACAACCTCCTTACCACAGGACTTATGGACTCACATCCTTGGATTTTTTCCATGGACAAATTCCAGCTGTCCTACCTTTTGATGATTTATTTCAAGTGCCTTCTAGGCTTTACCTAGGAACTCCACCATGAAAAGACAGCAGGACTTCTAGGGAGTTGTCATGGCAACCCCTAGATATCATCTTCAGAATGCCCCATGGCTGTTGAGTCCAGATTTATCACAATTATATTTATATATGGAAGGCAAGCTCTTGCATAGGCAACCAGACCCCCAGTAAATGGATCTAATTTGTAATTATATGGATCACTCTAAGAATCTTGCCAGCAGCAAGATTTTAGGAAACTGCTTTTGAATGTTGACTTATTGGTGGCTGCTTTTTATATTTGCATGGCCCAATACCTCAAAAGCCATTGGGGAGAAAAAAAAAAGCTATCAAACCCTTGCATTTTGCCAAAGAAAAACTTCAGTTAAATTCTGTGAAAGCATTTGTATCGGCTGCCTTTTTCTCTCTAAAGTGAAGGAGCAGGCTATGTCAGAGATTCTCATTTTTATTTCCTCTTTGTCTCATGACCCGTGCTTGAAACAATGGCAGCACAACGCCCACTCACACGGTATCTGCTTCCAAGTAGGATGGCACTGGGTCTGCCCAGCGTCTTATGCAGTGGGTGTTTGTCTAGCATTGTCATTGCAATTTTTATTGCATCTCATGATGTGCACAGATGTGCTTGGTAAGCATCCCAAGAGGAAAAGAGACTCTGCTCAATATCCCTGTTCCCACATGACACTACCTTATAGAATCACTTTCTGGGCTACCTCCTTTGGGATGCTGTAACCATTTAAAGTCTCTGGATTTTGGTGTTTTAACAAGGGTTTAATTGCTAAGGTAAGTGTATGCACCTGCTAAGGCATTCCTAATTATTTGATAATGGCGCAATCTTTCTCAATACAGCCAGTTCTGTGGTGTAAGCTACACTAATGAAGCACACTGAGAGAACACATTCCCCCAATGTTGAGAGAGCTTATTTAAATTAAATAAATTTGCAAAGGACTGAATTTTTACCACTGGCCTCAACAATTATGCATCGGTATTTCATGCTGGAGCCAATATGCACGATGTCGGAATGAGGCAGGCTTCCTGTCACTGTGCTCTTTGAAGTAGTGTCACTCTCAAAATATTTTCTTTCCAAATTGCTTCACATACCCCTCCTTGTCCCACCCATCTTGAAAAAAGAAAGGAAGGAAGGAAGGAAGGGGAAAACAAGAAAGAAAGAAAAAGGAAGAAGGAAAGAAAGAAAGAAAGAAAGAAAGAAAGAAAGAAAGAAAGAAAGAAAGAAAGAAAGAAAGAAAGAAAGAAAGAAAGAAAGAAAGAAAGGAAGAAAGGAAGAAAGAAAAGAGAAAGAAACTACCTTATCTCTTTTGTTGTTCACTTGGAACAACTGTTTTGAAAATGCTAAACATTTTCTCTTTTCCACCTGATTCTTACCATCGCCACATGTGGTTTGTAGTGGTTTATTAATAAGATCTTTGCTATAACATCTGCAAATTAGCACCTTGCATTGCAACCTCTCTGGAAACTTGCTGATGGTTTGCAATCGCAGTAAGTCAGAGTTGACGCTATATCCAAGTGTTCAAACTTTGTTGTTTTGGACTAAAAAAAGAAGATTCCAACAGGCAGATGGTTTCCAAATTGCTGTGAGGAGCTAAGTTAGTGAAACACAGCATCTCAAGTCTCAAACACCCATTCATTTTAGTACATGAAGTTACTTTGGGAAGAAATATAAACTGTTTTTAATTAATTCTACCTACTTGTCAATGAGGCTAGTCATTGGCTTTTTCTTCTGAAGTATTTGGGTGACTTGGGCCAGTTCCCCAGTTTTTAGAATGCCATCCTTAACACAGTTTTCCATGTGGTGATTAACAAACTTCCTTAATAAGTTATTTTTCCTGAACTTTTATGTAAACCAAATAGATTTTAAAATTTTTCCAACAAATCAAGAGCATTACTTTAAATACAACAATGACCTGTATTGAGATTTTAAAGTATTTACAAATGACAGACAAGAGAAATGAGTAATGGGTAAGAGCATATGCAAATTAAGAACTGTGGCAAATAAGGGTGGAAGGATTCATTGAATGTTCAAAGACCCAACTCTGAGGGCTGCTTAAGGACAGCTTTCAATTGTGCCAGGGTTCAGATGCCTCCCATGCCACCATAGTTATAACCACACAGGTCTAGCTTACACGGTCCTTGTTTTATTGCACCATCAAACAGGCCTGGAGAATGCAGCAACTGGGAACCAGTATGAGCAAATCATAGGCGTGGTGGGAGGGGTGTGAGTCGTAGCAGAGAGCATAACTTGCAAATCAAAAGGCGGAGAGGGCCTCCCAGCTGATTCCTCAGTGTCCTAGAGATTTCTGTTATTAATGTGGCTTGGGGCATGTACTGCTGATAATTACTGCTAGCTGGAATAATTAATAAGAATAATTGCTCAGCATGGAAAGGGAAAGGGAAGCTCTGGGAGGATGAAGAAGCAGGCTGGAGGAGCAAGAAGCTCCCCAGACGCGTTTGTATAGACAGGAAGTTCAGCAGTGAGCATCCTGAGAATCCAAGAGTTGTCTGGATGCCAAGGGCAAAGGTTAAGAGATACCAAGTGAGGCCGAATTCGATAGTCTTGCCTTGGAACACACTGGAAAAGAAGCCTATTATGGCTCCAGTGACAGGAGGCTCCTTTTGGAAATAATAGGTGGAGGTTGTATAAAAAAATACAGTGTGAAGGGAGTTAAGAAGTGGCCTAGAATGAGCAGACAAGACTGTGTGTCTGTTATAAACCCAATAGTGACAGCAGGCGAGCAGCAAAAGGGAAGAAAAGTAAAAAACGGGGCCCCAGTGAGGGTTTGGGCCATTTTATCCCAGCTTGAAAGAAGAAAAGCATCCATTAGAAATCAAGCATTGGTGTTGACAGTGTGTAAAATAACCACAATTTTGATGTAATGGGGTGAATTTTCTCAACACTACATAGGGTTGCCAACACAGTACTTCATACTGTAGCGTCCTACATGTTGCACTTAAAATATTCCCCCAAAGGCAGGACAAGCATATGCTTGGCAAAACTTAAAGAGGTGAGGAAACTGGATGTGAAAACTTAAGTGTAAACAGCATGTGGAATCTGGCCACCAGAGTTTGGATAATGACATACAGAGCAAGGGGGCCACACCCAAGGGCTGGCTGTTCACTGTGACCCTCTGCAGGAGACAGGGCACCATGTGCACTGTTATGTTATAAGATAAGAACAGCCCATAAAGGCAAGGGGTAACTATTTATAATTCCCTTTTCCTATAGGAATCACAAGGAAGAGCAATTAAAGCCAAAAAAAGAAAAGATGGATCTACCAAATTATTCCTTACTCAACATTTGATATTAAGGATTACATTTCAATGGATAATGAATGCCCTTAACCCTCTTTCTACATAAGTAACATAAATGGATTATAATTGTAATGCAAGAGAAGAAATGTTACTAAACCAGCCAAAGGCAAGTGTGTGGCTGTGGAGCCTTTCCAAGGTCAGTTGCTGCCCAAAGTGGGGGTGATAAACTTCTCACCAAGCTCTTAGCAGCTTGGGGTGGTGGCCTCTGCTGAGTAAGGGGCTTACATACCAGAGGACAGCTGCCATCATCTTGAACAGTTTTGTGTCTTATAGCATCTAGGGACTTCCAAAGGGAAGAATTCTAAATGACCAATGCCTTTTTAAAGGATGGGGCAGGAGGAGGGTAAGAGAACCAGATGTAAATCATACTCCCAGTTTTAGGCCAAGAGACAAGGCCAGGTACAGCCAGCCACCTTGAGATGGTATGGCTGAAAGGTCCAGGGGAAGGCCTTAGTCTAATCACTGTTTGGAGGAAGCTCTGCCCATTCTAACTGAATATGGCATTTCTTGACAAAAAAAGAAGCTGAACTAGACCTTGCAGTTGCTCTCTATCCTGAGTGTGGAAGCTAGACATGAGATTGGGTTGGTGATAATTATCAATGGCTATGACAGTGTTAACAGAATGCAGAATGAGCCCTGAATGTGCCTTGGAACCCACGGACACTCTGCAGGTTACAAATGCACTCAACGTTTCTTTTTCCCACAGCTTTGAGAAATTATGGTTGAAGAAGTGTGAGTAATTCCTGACATAAGCATGTGGGTTGGATTGTGTAGACATGTGTGGGCTGGGAAGTGGGGCGATGGTGGGAGAGGAAGAGGAGTGCAGCCCAAGTTTAGAGAAGTCACGATTCAATTCTTTTTGAAAAAGGGAAGAGTACAATCAGTGCCCTTGCTGTCCTATTCATTTGTAGAGCATCCAGAATAAAGTTTTAATTCATGTTGAAAAAATTGACAGAAAACGCTGTTAGCAGGGGCAGGAGAAAGTTCAGGGGCTTTGAAGGCAAACACGCAGCTCTGCAGCTCACCAGAGTGACCTTAGACAACATAACCCCCAAACAGTGAGGCCTATAATACCTAGCTGGTAGAACTGGTGTCGAATATAAAGTAAAGTGTGTAATGTCCCCGGTTCATTGACACACACAAAACAGGTACATTTATTTATTGTGCACATAGTTTGCTAGGCACTGGAGATAATATGGTGAGTAAAACAGACTCCATCCTGCCTGGTAAGTATAAAATTGAAACATCACCATTCTCTTTCTGCTTCTGTAAATTTGAATTTTCTTCCTAAAAAGGGGTAGGAGCCTCAAGGTCAGCTCCCACTTCCTTTCTCCTTGCTAGACATTAATGCTCTGCTTCCTTCCTCTTCCTACCATTCTCTCCTTAGCGCCTCCACGAGGGAGAAAGTAAAAACCATAATTATGAGAGGTTTGAGAAGGGTGCCTGGTTATCTTGCCTTTCCAGGTTTTAGCATTAAGTCATTTCTCTTTCCTGGATATGGCTTCAGCAACTTTCCCTCTTATTCTCGCAGGGCAGTGCCCTGGTCTCTTCAACAAGTATTCGCTGGGTCCCTCCTATGGCTCAGGAAGTGCGCCTGCTTCCAGATGCCTTCATCTTCTGCAGAGACCACCACCAAAACTGTCTCAGCAAGTCATAAATTGAGGAGAATTTCTTGTCCCTGCCCTTCTGAAAGGAGGCCCACACAGTGTCATGGGAGGAGGGAGACTTACAGAGACAGTGGGAGGAAAAGGAGATGATCAGTTGGTTTGAAAAAAGATCTTATCCCTTAAGACTAACAGTTATGATGTGCTTATTACATGCCTGGCATTGTTTTAAGGCCTTCCCATCTACTAACTCAATTATTTAATCCTCATAACAAGTCCATGACACCGAGATAGTCATTACTACATGTTAGAGGGATGAAACTGAACAACACAGATGCAAGGAACTTTTTCCAGGTCACAAAGCTAGTTAGTGGGCTAGTAGTCTGTTTCCAGAGTCTTCCCTCTTGATCTCTACCACATGAAATCACTTCATCCTCCACTCCCACCTACTTTTGTCCTGGTCTACGAAGCAAGGCAGGTACATCACACCTTTCTCATCTTTATACTCAGACTTTTCTTCTATGACTTCTCTTTCTTGTTAACAATGCCCTCAGTGTTTATTTTTATGTTACTTAATCTCTATTAAAAGGTTAGCTTAGGAGAGAGGCATCACATACTGTTTTATAGTATCCTGGAGCTGGAAAATGTGTTGTCCTTGTCAGATCTTGATCTAGATAGATGTCTTCTCTTATTTCTCCATAGAGAAGCCCAAGAAGTCTGTGATGAGTTTCTGAATTATCAAGAGACCAGATTCATTCAAAAAGAAAACTTTGTCAATTATCAAAGAGAGTCTTTTTATTTAGACCAATCTTGAGACTAAGATGGTCTCAAGCAATGCTCTGGCAGTACCCAGGCCTATCCTAGTAAAGAAGAGGAATGTGAGTTTCCCAGATGCCTTAGGAAACATTCCACCCATGAATGGAGTTGCAGGGCAATCTGAATTCCCAAGGGAAGCAGTTCCCAAATATAAGTTTAAACTTGTTTACCTTAAACTTGGAACCTATTACAATAGCTCCCCTGAGATTCTGCCATTGGCACTCAATCTATCCTCATCTTCTAGGGATTGGAGCATGTCTCTTTCCAGCTATGTTTAAGGTTAATTCCCAAATGCTTCAAAACTGAGCCAAATTGTCCAAGTCCCAGAGGAGCAAACAAAACCCTGGCAAGGAAAGGCAACTTTCAATCTTTTCTCTTCATGGACCCTTGGGGACAAAGCCACATCACAGGAGACCAGCCTTTTAAGCTTTCTTGTCTCCATGCTTTGTTGTCTGGCTCTGACCAAAGAGACTTTGCTTTCTTTCCTTAGCTATAGGTCCTTTCTCTCTTCTGTTTGTTGACCTTGAGATCCCTCTCTGTTTTTAGGAGGAAGATTCAACTTTACAGAAGCAGAAAGAGGATGGTAATATTTTAAATTTAGGCTTATGTTTTAACCACCATATTATCTCTAGTGTCTAGCAAAGCAGGTATGCAATGAACAAATGGAATCAGAAGACAGAACATCTCTAAGGAGTAGGGGAATAAACATTTCCATATACCAAATTAGAGAAACACTGAATAGCTATTATCTAAAAATATCTTCCCCATGATCCTATCTTGTTTTCTTGGTGTAAAGTTTGTGGGCCTCCATCAATACCCATGGATATTTTTTTAGAGACTTGGGAAACCAGTAGCCATCCTCCAGAGGAATAAATACAGTATAATGTGGTGAGAAATGGCCTGGACATGAAGTTCAAGTATGCTGTTCATGGCTCTCTATCCATGGAGCCAGGCGTAGACACACCTTGGGGTCTCAGTTTCCTTTTCTTTAAATGGACAGGTTGGCCACATAACCTCTAATGGTGTATCAGTTAGGATGCTCTAAGGTACAAGTGAAAAACATATCAAGTAAATGTGTCTTCAATAAATTATGAGAGGTCTACAGGAACGTTGGTTCCAGGGCTGATTGGGTCAACTATAACTTCAAGGATGAAGACTCTCTCTTCTATCTCTTTTGCCATCTTCAGCACATTTATATGCCTTCTTCATAGCCTGGTTCCCTTCTTGGGCCCACAACCACCACCCCAGATTTCATATGCAGTGACAACATTTAGAGGAAAAAATAGGAACTGCTTTACCTTGTGTTCCTTCTCAAGAAAACCCAACAGACCTTCCCTCATATCTAATCTGAGAAATTGCATCAAAATCAGTTGGTGCAGATCCATGACATTCACAATTCACCACCTGGGCTGGGGAAGGGCTCAGCCTTCCAGGAAGGGCAGGCCAGCTCCAAGGAGGCGAACAACATGGGGGTCTGATAATGAGGAAGAAAGTAGAGAACGGCTGTTTGCTGAGAAGCTGATTGTATCTACCACAAATATCATATGATTCAAAGGAAATAAGAAAGATGATAAAATTTGATAAAAGGAGGACAGGAGACAACAGAAAGCCCAGGCCCCAACTTGAAGAGCCCCTGAAAGGCTCCTATGTCAACAAACGTTTATCTAAAGCAGTCCTTAGTCTGTGCCCCCTGCCCTTGCATTTAACTACCTGGGCAAGAGGCCTCCTGTGCTTTCAAGCTGAAGAGGCCTTATCCCAGTTTGTTAACTGGGATCCCAGTGAGGAGGAATTCACTCTAGCATTTCAGTGGACTCCACAGGGAACCTGAGCTGGGATTAGGTCATCTGTGCTGCTTTTTCTATAAAAGTACAGATGTGTCAGTCCCACCCTCTTTGGTAGACCAGACCAGTCTCCTGAGGATTCCAATGTTACTTTCCACTACCTTCCATGTCGCATTCTATTTCCCCTTCCGGGTGTTTGCCAGTGTCAGTGCATTTGCTTGGAACTCCTCTACCCCCAGCTCTGGCTTTTTGTCCTCATCCCTTAAATCTCAGTTTAAGTGTCCCCTTCTCTGGGAAGCTACTAATGGCATTTAATTATAATGGCCTATTTCCTTGTCTGTCTTCTCCACTAGGTAGCATACTTCTTAAGAGCAAGGCCCATGTCATGTGTATGCCTATGCCTGGCACGTTTGTAGGGATCTTGCATCCAGTGAAGGCTGAACATGTTTGTTAAAATACTGAAGGCAACACTCAGTAGGAACCTACATAAAATTAAGTTAGAATTAGGAGTTGAGGCTTTGGAATCACCAGTATCATTGAACTTATTAATGAAAAAATGAAATGGTTTGGTTCTGAAGACCGTCACTTGTCCCCTTAGGAGCTTGCCTGCAATGGCAGCTCTTTGTCTAATGTGAACTCTACAGCATGGAAATGATGCCTCCTATCGGTGTGCGTCTGTGTGTGTGTGTGTGTGTGTGTTAGAGAGGACTGTTGCTTTTGTTTTTCTCAAATCAGTTAGATTTAATACAGTCTTTTCTATCTTCTTCACTTAAAACTAAAATAGAGCTATACTGGTTGTATCCCTAGCGGTGGTAGTGTGTGTGCGGTAAAGAAACATTATTGCCTGCCTTCCTGCCTTCCTTCCCTTTCCTCCTTTCACTGACAAATTATTGCAGCAAGTGTGTGACAAGCACTCTGCTATGGTCAGAGGTACAGTGGAGAAAAAGAAATATATATTTTTTACTTACTTTAACAGTGAGTTAATATTTTAAATCAGCAACTGCTTGGAGCAGGGGGAGGGAAGAAGGCAGTCCCAGAGAGAGAAGGGAATTCCCACTCATCAGGGGGAATTCAAAGGCTCATCTCTGGCCCTTCTCCCCATGCTTATGCTTCTCCCAGGGGCAAAAAAGTGAACTGTCTCAACAGTGAGAAGGGAACAAGAAACTGAGCATGCCCAGCTCGGTCTCTCTCCCTCCCCCAGCCCCTTTCCACCGGGGCTCATGCAGACCCACCCTCCCCTCTGCCATACAGAAGGCAGCCTGTCCCTCTAACCCCACAACACGAAATGTGATGTGTCACCAGGACATGTTGGCATCATGGGAGTGTGAAGAATCCAAAATATCAACCTTATTTTAGGGCATCAGAAAAAAGATTTCTTGAGGAAGTAGCATTTAAACTGAGATCAGGAAATGGAAAGAAGAAAACGAGGTGAAGAGGGAGGGTTTGTGTGGGAGATGGCGCAGTTGGGAAGACAGTCCTGAGCTCAAACAAGTCTGTGAAGGGCGGAGGTCGAGAAAGAGCATCTCCTGCAATTACAATCTGTGTCCTGGCCTCTCAGCTGGTGTAATAAAGGGTCATATTTCAGTATGGGATGAAAGGGGCATTTGTGTGCTCATTCGCTCATTCATTCATTCACTTATTCAACCTGTAGTCACCCTCCTAGGTGAAGGGAAGAGAATTGTGAGTTTGGCCTGGTTCTTGATCTCAAGCAGTCGTCATTAGTTAGGGAGGCAGAGATGTAATAAAGTTTGTTTGTAAGAGCTTATAGGTGCTCTGCCAGACAATGATACATGATTAACGGGTGGCGAAGAGAGGGGTGTTACAAGAGGTAGAGAAGAAGTAGAATGAGTTGAATTGTTGGAAAATGAGTGCATTTTTACCAAGTGAAATAGAAATCTTAATGTCCACCTTTGAAGATTCCCTTCCCAGACTTGTGTGCCTTAGAAATCTGATGATTATAGGGTGCAGCAACCCTCTGCCATAAACATTCCTCCTTCTATTTTCTAACCAGGGTGATGTCACCATGAGACTATGTCTGGTGTAAATGTGATACAATCCCAAGGCAAATCAGAAGTGAAATGAGATCTCTTAAAGAAGAACAAATTAGCTTCAACATAACAAAATAGTCACAACTTTGTGGGAGATATATAAAATGGTTTACATCACTGAACTGTCCCAGATGGTAAACATAAAGGCAAGACTGTATCTTAAAATGGATGCATGGAAGATATGGTTACAAATGTACAGTACATGGGTGTTATGCACATGTGCGGAATAAACTTTTAAGAGCGTAGAATTTTCTGGCCTCCTGGACAATTAATGTTTATGATAATGGGCCACACAAATATACCCACAATTTCCAATATATTAACGATAACAGAGTATTTCAAACCAGTGAGATGACAAAAGGAAATATAGTCATTGGAAAAGAAAAAAAAATGTGTTACAAAATATGCAAAAGAAAGTAAAGAACCTTAGACTGAACATAATGTGTAAGACAACACAAATAAAATGCTTGCAATAATGGAATAAATGTAACTTCTGGAAGAAAGGTGAGTGGAAGGTTTCTGGATTCCTCTCTAAGAATAGCAGAGCCAGGCTCCCCCAGGGAGGAGGGAGAGCACGCAGGGTGTGGAAGGGAAATCAAAGCCCCCAGGTATGCTGATTTGGTAAGCCCGGTTACTCCACTGTGAACTTTAACTCATGCACAGTGAAGAGAGGAAGGGGAAGGCAGGAAGTATTCTAATGAGAATTCAATTAATTCAAGGAATCTCAGAAACCAGGTGTAAACTCTGCCGGATATTAAAAGATCCCTGAGAGGAGACTTAGGGTTTCAGAGTGTGTCATATCAATTTGCGAGGAGCTGACAAATTGGCAGCTGCCCTGCTGTAGCCCCGGCTTTCCCTAACAGGTCCAAATAATTACCATCTTTCGGCTCTGAGCAAGTCTGCCTTGAAACACCTCTCACCCGGCTAAGGAAGTAAGGACCCCGCTTTACTCCACCCCGGCTCCCCTTGTCCACCTTCAGGATGTGACTGCCATTCCAAGAACTTGGAGAAGGTCCTGGCTCTCCAGAAAACAGTTCCAACTTGTTGCCGGGCTCAGCATGAGGACATGGCTTCCTGTGGGTGTTGGACTGCCTATGATAAAATGACGCATGACAGTCTGATGCTGGGCTCAAAGCAGCAGGAGCTTAATACCCAAGGGGGGCAGAGGATGAAAACACAGCTGAAGAACAATGTCCTGCCGAAGAGAAGGGTTGAGTGGGGCCCCCGCAGGGGCCACTCCGAGGGCCTTTAAGGACTTTATGTCCGCATGATTAGCCAAGATGAAGGGGCCAGCTGCAAACTTTAATTTCCTGATGACACAAAGGAACCATGAACAATATATAGATAGGATTTGAATTTGTAATAGGCAGTGGTCTAATCCACAGCAAAGGATAGTCAGTGTAGACAAAAAAAAAAAAAAAAAACCTCGTGAAGTTTCACTTCTTAGGTCCCCCATTCAGACATACTCTTTACTGAGAGTTTTACTTCCAGCAATTGATCTTGGAGAAGCCACTCGGGTTGGCTGTGGGAGAGAGGCAATGCACATGTGCGCTAGGACCCTGAATTCCCGACAAACCTCTCTTCTCCTAGGAAGAACACAAACCGGAGTCTGTATGACAACGCTGTATGCCCTTGGCTGGGAGAATATTCCAGATAAAAGAATGGCCACATTAGTCCACTGAGAATATTTTGCCAGACACAACCTTCTTTTATTGCAGTTTTAATCTTCCGCCGGGGAAAGGAATTTTTAAAAATAATCAATGCTTTCTTCGTTCCTGGTTTTGAAACATTTTTAGGTATTTTTTTTTCAAGTGCTGTTGCGATCAAATTAGCTGCCGGAGAAGAAAAGCTCAACCTTCATCTTTGTTCTGACCCTTTCAGCTCTAATCATCTTGAAGTGTTAAGGTGAATAATAATAAAAAAAAGAAATGTTTAGGTCAACAGGAAGTACCTCGTGATGGGGACTGGCTTTAATAGTGCAGGACAAAAGGGGCCAGATGTTTTGACAGGGCACTGCAGAGCAGAGTCTGGGAAAGGGAAAGAAGCACTTCAGCAATTCTCAGAACAGGGGGCTTTTTGTATGCAACCCTCTGGAGAGATGCCATAGCAGGAGCTTCCCTCTAAGAAGCCAGAGATGGGAAATTTGCATATGCATCAGTATTGTGAATGCAACACGTTAATCTTATTAATTATGAAAAACCTCACTGAAGGAGTTTTCGCTCTGTGCTAGAAACTTTACCTACATTATCTGATTTAGTCTTTCTATGACAAGGCTGCGAAGTTGGCTGTGTGAGTCCCATTTTACAGGTGAGTCAGTTTGGGCTAAGAAAATTTATTTTATCTGCCCCAGGGTATTCTTGATGTTAAACGTTGTAGCTAAAGTTAAAGCCCAGGGCTGTGTGACTGCAGACCTGGGCTCCCACCCACTTGTGATGAAAGGAATCACAAGAAAGCCACTTGAAACTTTAGGATGACTGTCTCATCATTACCAGGCTCTGACTATCACACATTGCTCCCATTGCTAAAAGCAAAATCTGATGTAACAGGGTGGATGATGTAGCTCTCTGGAAGCCGTTTATCCTGTTCCTCCTACCTGCCATAACCCCTATCCCTACCCCTGGAAAAAGAGCAATTACAAAGAACATTCCAGTCACTCTTTTGAATCTGGTCTTCTTTATAATGTCGACAGAATCCCTTAGTGTGGCTCCCGGGAAGGAAGGGATAGGAGCGCTTCCACTCCTGAGAGAAAGCACCTCAGAGAAGAACTCACGGCTGGTTTTTCTTCAAACTCAAAAGGAATGGGGGCAATGTGTTTGCTGGATGTAAAGCATATCCTCCTGTGTGATGTGTGGGTGCTTGTGAGTCAGTCTTTGGAAGCTGTGGTCAAGTTCTAGCACTCAGAAACTCTATCCTTGCATTCCTCTCTTGGGTACTGAAGGTTCCTCAAGGCAGGAGCTGGCTGAACGGAGGCTCACCAGCTGCCAGGACCTGGATCTGATGGCCTTCTGGGCACAGCTGTTGGAGAGATGGGCACCGTTCCAAGGGGAATGTGTCATCACCTAACAGCCTGGGCAGTGACGATGGGGGATGGGTGAGGGTTACAGCTCAGGAGCTCATTCTCACATGCTCTTACTTCACTGCCTGCTTTTGCCTTTTTGTCCAGGAGCTCTGCCTATCTTTGGCTTCTCTTCTGTTTTCTGTCACTACTTTGTCCTCAAAACTTTCTGTGCCACAGCAGGTTGCTGGGTCATCCTATGGGGAGGCAGGGATGTGTTGCTCTGTGTAGGCAACCAGCCCCTAGGTGATTCTGATCCATAATGTTCCTCAGAACGTAGCTGGGAAATGTCTCTCAGAGTCGAGGTGAGCTTATGGGCTGGGCTGCCAGAGCCCTGTGCCCTCCACCCATCTTCCCTGTCTAGAACAATAGAGCTAATCAATGTGAGCGAAGAATAGTTGAGCTGCTAATGGGAGCCAAGAAAGCATTGGGGGTCCAAGACAAACAGCTCTTGGCTCATAGTGCTAAACAGCTTAAGTTTCAGTTTTGAAAATTACCTCAGTTTTACTTAAATCATCTTCTGTGCCAGGCAGCCAATTTTGAGAACGGATGCATGACAAGCTACCCCATCTGCAGTGAATATTCTCTCCATCTTATTTGACCTGTGGTGATGGGGTGGGGGTTGGAGGGGAAGTCGTTTGTTCGCAGCTTGTCCAAGACATTATCAAAGGAAGACAGAGGGAGAAAGAGAGAGAGAGAGAGAGAACATGTGTTTGACTACTTTGGTTTGCCCAGGTGAAAAAGAGCAAAGTAATCCAGTTAAAACTGTATTTCAATTTCTTCCTCTGAAGAATGTGTTACTAAGTGAATTAATGCATTGCTGCTTTTATCTGAAGGTACGTGATAACTCCTATGTCCTGAAATGAGTCTGGTGTGCTTCATTTCAACAAAGTAATGGCCTGGTGTTATTGAAAAATAGCAAAGGAATTTTGTAAGATTTTCGGTGAATAATTGGTGCACATTTATGAATCTCTTCGGTCACTGTGGTGATGTTGCTCGTCGTGTGGAAAGGCAGACGCACTGGGTTTGCACACTCGTGCTGCCACTTGCTGGCTGCTTGACTCATGCGTGTTACTTAATTTAGGACTCAAATCCCTCACTTGCCAAATGAGGGCAAGAGTAATACCCAAGTCGGGGGTTGTGATGAGGAAGCAGTGAAATAACAATCGCGCTGAGCTCTCAGCTCGCTCACTGCTTTGTAGTCAGTGTTCAGACAGGTCCTAGTTTAGATACTATCTACCTCAGATCATTACAGAATTACATATGCCAATATATGTTAAGGGACCTGCACATGGTAGGTATCACTCTTTCTCCCTCTCCCTCCAGTGTCATGGTGTTTAGGTTTGTGAAAACATGAGATGAGACACTACACTTACACTTTATTTTCTGCACCGAGGTCACTTTGTTGAATTATCTTGTGGATTTTAGGACTCCATCTACCTACTGCTTTTAAGTTAATGTGTCTTCAGAAGGGACCAAATTCTGATTCACAGAAAACGAGCAAATTCAACCACAAACAGATTCCACACCAAAGCCACGGTATCGAGGGCCACGTGAGAGTCGTGCTGGGCCCTCACAGGTACCAAGTCACTCAGTCAACCCCAGGCGTGTCTGTCTGGTTCAGGGCCATAAACCAAAACTCCTCAGCCTGCCCCTCAGGCCTCAGAAATCTCTTATAGCAAAGTGTATATCTACAGGCCTGGCTATATGATTTATAATGGTCCTTATGTATTCCAAGTCATGGGGATAGGAAGAAGGCACTAAATGCCAAGGTTTTAAAGACAGTGCCTCACAGAAATGACCATAAATAGCAGCTCAGGAGGCCACTTACATGAAGTTAGACCCGTTTAGGACTAGGGGCTATTACAGTGTGAGCTTATCATAACTTGATTCAAGGGCAATAAGCGAGAAGTAGAGAAGATGACCAGTCAGTGTGAGAAAGCCAAGCGGAGATCAGATAACCACATTAAAAAGATTAAAATGTCCAGCCTGCTATAAATGCCTGCTAAAATCCTAAAAAGGAGTCTGGAGAGACCCATAAAATCATAACTAAGAAAGTAAGGGAGCCCTGAAGCTTTAACCAGATGTTCCTGTGATATGAATGACTATGTTAGTAAATTTTCATCCTAGCAATACGGCTTTGTATTGATCTTTTGCTTTTATTAGTCAGTGCTGCTATGATATTAAATATCGTCTGGGAGGAAATACAGGCTTCCCTCTCTAGAAGGCTCTTCTCAGTAACCCAGTGTTTGTTATCTCAGAGTGCATGAGGGAGTTTGTAATGAATTGCACAACAGAGCAGAGGCTCGAGTCTATAAAAAGAGTTATACAAGGGGTAGCCTTATACCGAATAACCTCATTTGGGAAGCAAGCGCTGTGTGCTCTACTGAGGGGAAACCCATGGAGAGCTGTCTGAAACAGAAACAGACGTGAGTATTTATGACCAGGAGCACCGATTGCAATATACAGTGCTAAACACTTAATCTATGGCTAGATTTTACTCCAGATCCAAGCTGAAGTCAGCAGAATTAAATCTTCAAGTGTATTTCAGCAGCCTTAAATCCTTCTGATACTGTTAGCAGTGGCAAGGTTCCAAAATGCCTTCTGTTAATAAGACAGTAAAGTATAAAATCGAGTTATCTCCTTCAAGGAGAAAAACACAGAGCAAAGGAAACGAGTCTTGTAAAATTACATTCCCAGCACTCAGGCCTTTTCTACCTGAGTTCCTTTCAATTTATTCTTTTACTACCAGACCATTCTCCTTGACAAATAACAGAAAAAAATGAAATCATCTCCCACTTTTTTTTTTTTTAACTATGAAAGGAATGATACCCCTGAAAAAAGGCTTAGGATTTTTCCTTCTTATCTTTACAGGTCAAAGGAGGTTAAGAATTTGCCAATCAGCTTGTAACAAGCTGTATGAAGTCTCTTTGGGCTAGCAAAAAGAATTCAGCAGCTGTTACCTTTTCTTTCTCACTTAACATAACTTTTGGTTTACCTGCAGCTAAAAGAAATTCATGCGGCATACACAGGGTGTTGTTCAAGTCCCCAAGGCAACTGTTAGTTTTTCCAGGAGCAGCATCAAAAGCTTGTTAAGCTATGAAAAGGAAGGAAGGAAGGGAGGGGGGAGGGGGGAGGGAGGAAAGGAGGGCAGACCCTTTGAACACATAACATTGACCTGAAGCATTGCACTAGCTCAGATGAACAAGTCAAAATGAAGCCTAAATCTCCTCTCTGTCTGCTCGCTCAGCCCAGAGTTTCTGCGCAAATGGACCGACAGACCACCCACTGCTCTAAGATCCCTGCAGGGCACCTTGGGCGAGTTAAGTAACGCATTTTAACCTTAATTCTGAGTTTCTTCCTCTCATGAGTTTCGGTCAAACTCCTTCTTGATGCGTCAATATGTATAACTGTTGGCGATTTCGTGTTCTTTAGGGAATTCTTTTCTGTCCAAAAGTTAGAAAAAGATAAAACTCCATTGTGTGGTAGAACTAATGTGATACAAGAAATTGAGCTGTACCAATACACTGGACAGACACAAAAATACATAAAATATAGCTTTATTCTTCACTGGACCACCATGTTCTAGTTAGCTGAAAATTTAATACAGTATCTTAGTGTTTCCCTGCTAAGGTAGCTCAGGACGTCT
>VMDR010017369.1:0-20179 GCA_007922815.1 Macrotus californicus
ACAAGTAGTGACCCAGTGCATCTTCGTCGACTCCTGATTTCAAAGGTAAAGCTTCACAGTTTCCTCGATTAAGTATAAATTTAGCTGTAAGATAAACATCATTAGATACTGTAGATATTTTAAATCAGGTTACATGACCATCTTTCTATCACTTAATTTACTTTGAATTTTTGTCACAAATGCATATTAATTTTTATGAAATGATGTTCAATACATATTAAGAGGATTATATAATTTTTCTTTTTTAGGCTGTTAATATAATGATTTATATTAATTAAATTTTAATATTAAACAAATATTTTCTTCCTGGAATAAACCTAACTTCATTGTGATGCATTATCCTTTTTATGTAGAATTTACCAAATGTTTTAGAAGTCAATTTTATTTGCATCTATTTTGCTTTTGACATTTGCAATTATATTTTCAATTGACCTGTAATATTCCTTTTTGTGATGTTCGCCTCAGGGTTTGGCATCAGGGTTACTCTGATGTTATAAAATAAACTGGGGGAAAGTTTTCATTTTGCTATTCTCTGGAAGAATCTGTATAGAATTGAAACAGTTTATTACTTAAACATTTGATAAATTCATCAGTGTAACATCTGGACCTGGGTTTTCCTTTGTGGAAAATTTTATGTTTTTTAAACTACAGTTTTAATATTTTAAGATATATAAGATTATTCAGAGTTTCTATTTCTTCTTGTGTTAAATCATATCTCTTTGATCTTTAATTCTTCCCCTTTAATATTTCCAGTTCCTGGCATGTTGTTGTTGCTCAAATAATATTTATTGAATGAATAAGTGACTTGGAGGTAGACTGGATGCAGGAATACTTCAGAAACTATCTTCTAGGAAGCCAGACTCTGTATCCATGTACATATGTATGTTCACATGTGTGTGATTCTAATTTTTAATGAACCATGGCTGTAAGAGGCTCTGTTGTGGGACATGAGGAAACCCCCATAGCTGCTCCATGCGAAGGAGAGTAAGGTGGCATAGCTGGGCCAGAACTACCAGACCCAAATGTGGCGCTAATCTCTGAGAGCATAATCCCTGGATGAGTTTAAAGGCAACATTATTTCTTAATCTGGGCTGTCATTTATACACAAGGGAGTCTGATTTTATGGATGCTGCAAAATAAAGAGAACCTCTGAACAGTGGAGACACACCTAATCCAGTGAAATCAACAACATGATTGTAGGTTTAGAACAAAATAGTCCAGTGTGGCTCAGTTGGTTGGAGGGCTGTTGAGTGGACCAAAGGGTTGTGGGTTCAATTATCAGTCAGGGCATGTACTCAGGTTATGGGTTTGATTCCCCCATTGGGGTGTGTATGAAATGGGAACCGATCAATGTTTCTCTCTCAAATCAATGTTTCTCTTTTTCTCCCTTCCTCTCTCTCTAAAAGCAATGAAAAAGAAATGGCCTTGAGTGAGGATAAAAAAATAAAAAAGGAAAATAAAAGAGAAGAAACCAACAAATGAAGTCGAAAGGACAGATCCAGTCACCAAAGTCAATGTCGATGAGGCCTAAGTCCTATCTAGGTCCATTGGCTTTAGCTCCAATTTCCAAAGCCATCAGGAGCTGGAGTGCCCACTGGGAAACAGACAGAAGCCCAGGCCTGTGGTCTAGACACTGATGATTGACGTCCGTGCAAAACTGCAGCTCCATTGACAGTTGAGCGTGAATAGCTACAGGAGAACAGATCCTGGGCTTGGTGAAGTAAGACAATTCTTGACCCTCTCTAAGGTGGCGACCAGTTTCCTCATAGACAGCTTTGGTTGTCATCTGAAGTGGCGCAGAGCTGAGTTGTCACATCATGGGCCAAGAGCTACAGCAAAGCCAGGAATAGCCTCAAATAATGATAATGTTAAGTCTTCCCACCCTACGTTCCCACCCTACGGGGCCTAATTCTAAGTAGATTACCTATGTGCTTTAAAGGCAAAATTAGGAATCGTATTGCCTTATCCCTTTGGAAACGCTTCTTTTTCTCAGTGGAATGTGGAATTAAGACAAGTAAACCCCTGTGATGTTGTGTGTAAGACATAGAATCAGAAGTGCTTCCCCAGTGAGACTGTAATGAGTGCAGGAAGTGCCAGTAAATTAATTGCAATGGGCAAGCACAGGAGGAAGTGCTAGCAAATTAATGGCCTCAAAGACAATGCTAACAGTAAACATCTTACACCCAGGGTATTCTAGTAAAAAAAAATGCAAACTGTAATAAGAGTTCAAACAAGGAAATTAGATAGCAAACCTGCCCTCTCATTTCCTTTCGCAGGTGTGATGTCTTTCATTTTTAAAGTCCTGAGATAATAATGAGTAATGTGTTGTTTCATGCAAGAACATCGTTAAAATGCTTGGATTTGTTTGTGCTCTAGGACATGAAAACAACCTGGGGGATCTGGGATGTGCAAGATGTTTCTTCTTGCTCTTCGGTTATTCATTGTTGCCTTCTCTTTCCCTTGCTCTTCACGGGGCATTTCAGTATTCATAAATATCTTTAATAGAATATCATTGAAGAGAAGAAAGCAGGGAATCATAGAGTTAAGGGAACTATTTTCGCAGGCTCTGTCCTAATGGCTTTATGTATATTAATTCACTTAATCATTGTAACAACCTTATGCAGTGAATACTGTTATTATATTTTACATTTGATGAAAGTGAGGCACAGAGAGCTTATAGAACCTGGCTAGGTTTACATGTGTGGGTGTGTAGTTAAGATTCAAGTACCAGCTTTCCGATAGTATAGGCTTCCTCCGCTAGGTGAGTGTTCTAGGAACCGAACTGCATCAGAATACCAGCTGGCATTGTTGTGAGAGGCTGTGTTCGGCTTCAGTGAATTTTTTTTTTTGCAGACTCTTTCAACATGTTTGCCTATTTCATGATGGGTGATTTATGAGCACACCTGCCCATACCACACTGAGTGTTCAGCAGTTTTTGACCAAAAATGGCATGACCCCCATGGCTCACCTTTCCTATTCACCCAATCTTGCCCAAGGTGGCTCTTTTGTTTGTTTGTTTCCCCAGATTAAAAAGTCCACAAAGGGAAACATTTAGCCAATGTGCAGGAAGTAAAACAAAAAACAGCAGAAGCACTAAAAGGCATCAAAATCAAGTTCAAAAACTGTTCTGAGCAGTGGGAAAAAGTCTTGACAGGTGCATTGCATCAAGTGGAGAGTACTTTGAAGGTGACTGAAGTTTAAACATGTAGGAATAAATACACAATTTTTTATAAATAAATTCTGGCTTTGGGGGGGTCTCCCCTCATACTCTTAACCATCAAACTATGCTGCCTCTTGATGATGAGAGCGCTATAGGCAAAAAGAAGACAAAATCCTAATTCACTCCATAAACCTAACTGTAGGATCATCTATAAAGTAGATGCTGTTGTGCTCTAGAGGTGGTAAATGTGAGTTAGACATGCTGTTGGTAAGGGACAGAGATACAGGCCTCAAATCACAGATGTGGAGACAAGTACCAAAGTTCGAATTTTGTGTCTGAGATTATTTAAAGAAAAAAATCAGGGCTGATTTTTCTAGGACCTAACTTAGATTTTAACTGTGGTCCAGTAGATTTTAGCCACAGTGTTTGACAAGAATTCGTTCCTGTAACTTTTTCATACCTGCTGAGTAATTCCTTTATCACTATTCCGTTACTTGTTTTCCTTTCCGCTTATGATCTAAATAAACATCCACAGTCTATCTATTTCTGTAGCTGGAGGCGGATGAGAAACTACCTCCCACACCGCCCAAGGTGCTTCATCCGTGCAGCACCTCAGTTCGGCTTCGCTATACCATTCTCCAGTCTTTGGCTCTGGGAACTATGGGCCTGGAGTCTCTGGAGAATGTGTGCTGCTAACTGGAGTTACTGCAGTATAAACTAGACGGGCCTCTATGCTGTGTTCATGCAAATCCATGCAGCCTAATCAAGGCAGCCAAGGGAAATGGATGTGGAGACCGTCACTGCACCGGCCACTGTGCAGAAATGTTGGGACACAGTGACACATCTCCAGCTCCCCTCCCGGCGAGTTGTTATTTCCCCATGTGACACCGGGTGGCTGAGGGCTGATGGCTCATTAGGTCACACGGAGTCATCGACATTTCAGTGGTGGTGATGAGACTTCCACAGATCACACACAAGAGTTTCTGTGATTCCCAGATTGAACCCTAAGATTTTTCATTTTGCTTTTTAACAGAGAGACCTGGTATTTTAGGGAGTAGCTGTAAATGGCAATTCTATACAAATTCTGGACTTGAGAGTGACTGGCTCATCAACTGAGGACATTGACAAAACCAAGGGAACTTAATTTTATTTTTTTAAATTTTTATGGAATTTATCGGGCTGATATTGGTTAATGAAATTATATAGATTTCAGATGTACAATTCTATAATGCATTGTCTGTAATTGTATTACATGTTCACCACCCCCTTTCCCTCTGGTAATCAGCATACTGAGGTCTGTGTCTATAGAATTTTTTAAATCCCTTTACCTTTTTTACCCAGTCCCCAAGCCCAGGGAACTTTAAAATTTGTCATCTTTCTCTGCCTTTGAGGCTACAGAATGTCAGAGCCATCCCTGCCCAGGACCCCTACTCCTTGCTGTGTTTTTTTTAACCACTATGACTTGCAAAACTCATTTATAAAGATTTTTCTCATTGAGCAAGCAATAAAAAAGAATGCAAAACATGTGGGAAATGCAAAATGCTTTATACATTTAAGCATAGCTCTGTTCATTCTAAACCCAGAACTATACACACAGGATTACCTTATATGAAGGCAAGTATTGCTTTTGTTTCATTTGGGGCAGAGTTGAGGCATCTGATGAGTAAACTGGTGCAGAGTGAAGAGCATGAACTTGGGTTCAGGAAGTCCAGAGTTTTCGGCTTTGTCACTTACTAGGTATGGGACCTGGACAGATTGCTGCTCAGAGCCTCAGTTTTTAAGTCTACATAATAAAAATAATCACACCCATGCTCATGCTTCTCAGGGATTTGCCAGGGCTGAATGAGATAGCACAGGCCAAGCATCTAGCAGAACATCTGTCCTGTGGTTTTCCTAAAGTTTTAAATGCTAAATCACCAGAGTGGGCAGGGCTCCA
Organism: Macrotus californicus; assembly: GCA_007922815.1. NCBI lineage: Eukaryota > Metazoa > Chordata > Mammalia > Chiroptera > Phyllostomidae > Macrotus > Macrotus californicus. The sequence continues at coordinate 5,097 of VMDR010017369.1, forward strand.
ATAAGATATAGGCTAACAGGTGGTGCATCCCAGGAAGGTGGCCACAAAGAAAAAGACTACCCTATTGGTGTCTGTCTTCCCTTCTTATCCCAGTCACTCTATGTGGAATAAAATCCATGAGGACCCAGGTTAGTACTGAATGAATAGACAGCACTCTTTTTGAAATGGCCCTGTAATGCTTCATTGTACGCTCACTAATAAAGGAATTATGCTGGAGAAGGTATAAAAAAAACAAAACAAACTACGGGTAGTGGAAGCCCTACTGGATGAGGAACAGGTGTTTCAGGATCTAGCTCCCTCCGGCTGCTTCCTAGCAAGTCCCCTAGACTCTGTGGGAGTCAGTGTCCTCCCCTGGAAAACGAGGATAATGGCTTAGTGACCTTCCTAGCCTTGAACCAGTCTGAATCTGGGAAATAAGATTTCCTCAGGAAAGGAGGTATTTTCTGCAGCTTAGCAATAGGCCAACTGCTAAAGCAGAGCCGTGAGCTCTGGGGCAGGGGAGAAACCCAGAGCTGTCCTTCTCCCAGTGGGAGTTTGCCTTGAAGGTCCCGGAGCCCGGGCGTGGGCAAAGTGGTGGGCTGCCCTGGAGGAGCAGGGCGCGCAGCACGTCTGTAGTGGAATGCTGTCTGTAAGTGCAGCAGCCCTTTCTAACACTTTCACTGACAGCCATTGCAGACCCGGAGGGCTTCACTACAAAGTCATCTGTACTGAGTAATCATTCCATTTAGAATGTTTTTTAATGTAATATCCATGCATTTTAGTAAGTCCATTAGTAAATTAGTAAATTAGTGGACATTCGGTTCAGTGACAATCTACTAAGACATTTAAATTTGGAAGGAAGCCCCATCAGACCCTATTAGGCCCAGGTGAGGAATCTTCACCTCTCTGAGACTGAACATCTACCTTGACAAATGAGAGGCCAGAAAAAGGTGGTTTTATAGGGGAAATAAAGGGTAATAGAAAAAAATGCAAAAAAAGATTTTTTTAAATTAAAATTTTTATGTTTTTATTCTACAAATATACTGAAATTAGTGCTAGTCTCACAACTGTATTTGAAAACTACACAGGTTTAAGGGATATTAGAATGACTTTTCTGCTCAAAAATGTAAAGTCACACTGTAGTGCCTTGCTGACTTTTAGGTTCCTTAAAGCTGGCATTCAAAAATTTTATACCATAAAAACAATCACTTCAACATATGTTTCCCAGGGTTATTTTAATATATAATATTTCATATCTATACAATTTTAGAGGATCAACACTATTTCTTATCTCAATTACTTATTCCCTAACCTTTTCTTCAAACTCTTTGAGTAAGGAATTATAGTTTAATTTTTAGTTTTATTTCTTATTAATATCTTGCATATAGGAGGTGCTAAAATACATGAAAATATAAATAAACAAATGACATCAAATCTTTTCCTTCAAACATACACAGTGAGAGATCAACAACAAAAATGGAAGTGTCAGGGGTAAAGAGTGGATCTGCTTTAACTAGAGGCTTGATTAGATCAGAGCACTACAGGGCTGATTACAACAGGCAGGACCTCAGCTCTGCAGCACATCTGTTGAAAAATCTTGGAAGAAAACTAGTATTTACCGAGTCAAGCAGGTATACTATTCAAACAAATTACCTCTGCTCAGTGACACCAGGTGAGTAGCACATGAAAGGCGTTAATTATTGAACATGGGGTGTCCTAATTTAAAACCTTTTGCTGTGTAATCCTGAACAAACTATTTAAACACCCCCAGGCTTAACAAAAACGATTATTAAATGAGGAAATTCAAAGAACAGAGTACAGATCTTAGCCCCTCTTAAACATTCAAAAAGGTGTTCTTTCCCTCTACACTAATTTTGTATTTCTTACCCTTCTTTATGAGATGAAAAGAGAAAGCCTTATGCAGACCATTTAGGTGATTAAAAGGCTTAGGTCACTGCGTGACCTTGGTTTTATTGGAGTTCATGCCAAAGGGACTTTGTTTGCACCCATTCTGATCACTCTCAGCTCTTTGCCCTTTTTCGTATTATTGTTTCTTCCAGACTGCAAGTCAAACAATGTGTCCTCGTTGATGTAGCTTGGGTCTATGGAATTATTACTGACTCGTTTTTCAAGAAATGGAAACGAGGGAACCTTTGCTGTGGGCAGCCACTTCTGGGTGAGACACTTTGATAGCTTTGCAGTTTCCAAAGGCAGAACTGTGTCCTCAGTCTACTTGTCGGCCACCTCTCCGTTGCGGAGCGAGATGTGGCAGAGCACCGTAACTCTCTGCAGCGCTCCCTGAACTACGTGGACACTGACTTGGCTTCCACTGGCTTTCCCATCTTCCTGATGGTCTAACGTGTTCTTTCTGAGGACAGCACTATCACAGCTCCAAAATCCTGTTAACTTCACCAAAATTGCTGGAACCGATTTTTTCCAGTGGTCTGGTCATGTTCAGCATAGAACTTCACGGATGCCCACTACATCTCATTGTAATGTCTTCCCATCTTTCAAGCTCTTCCATTGAGGAGCTTTGTCCACCCATTTAACCCATCTTCCCGTACTCCCAAACACCCGCTGACCACAGTCTGTTCACCTCCTACCTCACTACCTTTACTAAAATGTAACCTTTTCCTGAAATGCTCTCTAAACTCCTAATGAATCCCAAGTCCTTCCTCTTTATCAGGGTCAAGATGGAATCATGCATTTGAAAACTGGATGGTTAGTCCAACCAGTGTGATTATGAGTTTCTTACCTCTCCCACTGCCCTCCCCCCAGTTTTATGATTGGAACTGAGAATGTTTTGCTTGGGCAGTTAATGACCTGTAAGCCGAGCCTTTTCTCCTCATGCCCCCGCAATCACATCTCTTTGTATCCATATTTTATGCTTGGAAGGGGTGTTGTGAATAGGAGCTCGGCACGATGCAAAAGACAGAGAGAATGATTTTAAATGATTTAATTCTTTAATTTTTTTTTTTTCCTGCTTGTTTTCTAAGATTGTAGGGAACTGAATTTTGTGAGATTTGGTGCAATTGAACGGGATCTAAGCTCATCTGTTTTAGGGCCCTTGTAATAGCCTGTGGCACCGGAGGAGGGAAAAAGATGTGTATTTTCTTTACCTCTGCAGAGAACTAAGCAGAATTTTGACTTTGTAGCCATCAAGGTCTAAGCAAATGCCACTCATGTGGGATAATTGATGAGTAGCCAGAGGAGAATTTGCTATTTTGCAAAAAGGTGTGGTAGGGTTTCTGGAGATTCCAAAAAGATGGTAAAGCACCCTGAGGCTATCACCAGCAGCTAGCTCTTACCACCCTCTTTCGAAGTGGCCACCAGAGGGAACCATTGCTGAGGATGAGAGAGAGAGAGAGAAATGAATCATTGCTGCTGTGCAGGGCGCACTTCGGTGTGGAAGCACAGCGGCTTCCAGCCCACAGGCCTGCGTGGAGGGAGGGGACATCAAAACCCCAACAGTACTTCTCTCTCCGTCACTTCTTGCCCGTTGTCCCCTATTGCCCGAGCCCAAAACGAAGCCAGAAGAAGAAATGATTCACTGCTGCAGTCCACAATAGTTCGCATCCCTGGGCAGAAAAACAGGTGAAAAGGGTAGAAAGTGAATCTGAGGGGTACATGGAGAGTACCCAGCAGAGGCAGCCTGATGGCGAAAAGTTCTGAATGATCCAGAGAAGGCGCATGGGTTGTGTGAACCAAAATGTAGCCGCCCAAAGAAACAACTTTGTAACCAGGGGAAAATTGTGTATGTCACAGCTGCATAGTTGGAAAATTGGGGAGTGAAAAGGGGAAGGATTTTAGCCACATTAATGCAAGTATTAACATCATTAGCTTAGTGGATTTTAAATTTTTCTTGTGACATAGTTATTATTATAAAAACCATGCCAACTTCTCATGTGGGTGTACATCCTCTGAGTCCACTAACAAAAGATATTCTTATGATAAAAGGAAAATTGCACTGTCATCTTCTAAGTACTGTGATATAATGCAAGATATTCTTCTTACCGCATCTAATCAAAATAGCAAACCACTTAAAAAAAACTCTGTTATTGTTGAAGGCTTGATTATAATAGTACTGTTTTAGCAGTGCTCCTTAAAGCAAAGAGGCAAGTAAACCCAATACCCAGAAGAAACAAGCCCTCCGCGCTAGAATTCTTAGTGATAAAGAGGGCGGGTATTTTGTCAAGCCAGTCCGGTGTCTGGCGATGCTGTCATCCCGTCAGGCTGGTTCAGCACTGCCACCAAGGAGGGTTTGTGCTGACCCCTGCAGACCGGTCATCTCTCCTTTTCATTACTTGGATGGCTTCCGGAAATTGCGCATTGAATTTCAAAATAAGAGAACAATTTATCCTTTTGTATTTGTTGGCATATATGCAAGTATATTTGTTCAGTTTTTGAATGACAATGTGACAGTCTTTTTTTGTCCCATCTTCTTTAATTCAAGAACTCTCACATGCTGAACATACATGGAGAATTCACACAAGTGGCCAGCATGGGCTCCCAGCTCTGAAGTTTCTCCAGCCCACCTCCTATTCCAGCCAATCCTCCCCAGACTGCCTTGCTCTCCGATTCCAGTTGATTTCAGTATGTCGACTCCTGATGTTCCCTCTATTGCAGTTTTTAAAAAAATCCTCTCCAAGGACTTTTTGTCTTGCACTGCTTTTAGAAGGAGGAAGGGGGAGAGAGACAGTAATTGGCTGCTTTCTTGCACATCCTGGACTGGGGATTGAACACGCAGCCTGATTGTGTGCTCTGACTGGGAATCAAACTCGTGACCTTTCAGTTTATGGGATGACGCTCCAACCAACTGAGCCACACGGGCCAGGGCCCTAGTGCAGTTGCAAGGGCCCACGTCACAGATGCCTCTTTGAATCAGCCTCTCTTTGGTCTCTCAGTCACAATTTTGCATTGTCCTTCTGGCACCGTGCAGGGCTGACAGTACAGTCTTGGGCCCTGCTGAGCCTACCCATGGACACACTGCCCTCAGCCTGCTCTGCAGGATTCTCCACAAGGGAAAACCAATTCGAAACAATGGGGAAAAATTATAGTGAAGGTTGAAAAACTGCATCTCTGGGTGTTTCAATCACAAAATAAAAGTATTACATTTTCATCAAAATTGTCTAGAGTTACTGACCCATTTATAGGAAACAGAAATCTAATTTCTTTTTTTTTAGCAATTTTCTTTGTTTTTAAATATTTTATTTATTTACTTTTAGAGAGAGAGGAAGGAGAAAGAGAGGGAGAGAAACATCAGTGTGTGGTTGCCTCTGAGCGCCCCCTACTGGGGACCTGGCCTGCAACCCAGGCATGTGCCTTGACTGGAAATCCAATCCGGGACCTTTTAGTTTGCAGGCCCGTGCTCAATCCACTGAGCTACAGCAGCCAGGGCAAAAATCTAATTTCTTAATTAAAGTACTGAATCCCATGATGGACAACTGCTTTACCTTCTTGAAAAATATTTTTTTTTCATAAAAATACATATAATTTAAATGATCAAATAATAGTCAAAGATAGATATATATACCAAAAGATAGTAGCCTCTTCCCTGTACTATCTCATTCCTGGCTCCCACTCATTATATACTAAACATTCAATACTGTGAGTTATTTCTACTACCAGCTATCTCCATATTTCTAAGTTACTTACACTCCCATTTGCAAATCGGCCAGTTTTAGGAATTATCTTCTTTCAACTAAAAAAGATAAGACTTGCTACTTTTTTACCTTTTTTTCTCACCGCGTCTGTCTCCTAAACTTCCCAGAATAGTTACAGTGAAATTGTTTTAAATACCCGTCATATCTGAACAGCATTCTCTGTGTGATTACATTTCTTTCTATGTACGTTTTCTCTTGAGTTAAAAAGCCTAATTTAAAATTTCTCGCACGATAATCAATTTAATTGAAGAGATATGAGCACCTGGGTGACTGGGTCCTATTTCCAAAATTATCAACATCTCAGTTATGTTCCACTAGTTACTTAACTTCGCTGGGCTTTGTTTTTTTCTTACCTAAAAACGCAAACACATTTCTTTTCATCGAAATCGGTATTTGATGAGCCTCTGTTGTATTCTACCCCTGAGCTACAAGTCCAGGGCTCTGCAAGAGGTGGTCAGCTTCTAGCTCAATAATTGAATCACTTGAATAGATATTTTAAAGTGGCGTTTTAAGGAAAACTTTTCTGAATAATTTTCCTGGGTTTGCTGCTATGATCGTGGTAATGTACTGTACTTATTTACATGTCAGCCAAAAATCCCTAAAAGGTAATTCATTACGACCTCCAGCCCAACCTGCTTCCCCACTACATTCTTTTTTCCCATGCACCAGCCCAGTGACTGCCAAGACCCATCTGGAAAGGGGAGTCCTTCCCCGTAAGAAACTGGCTGCAACACTCAAGAAAGCGAATGCCTTGGCCGGGAGCCTCTCAACTCTCTCTGCCCAAGTCACAGAGCAGCAATCTGCAGAGCTGGGTTCATACTTAAAAGTCAGCCCAACAGAAAAACACCTTTGGTCCCGAAGCCCCCAACCCCAGGGGAAGGAGAGGCGGGCCTGCCTCAGAGCGGGGCATGGGGTGCAGCGTAAGTCTCAAAGGGAAGACGGTGCTGGCTGCTCATCCAGGAGCACATTCTCTTCATCGGTGAAGGGACCGATGAAGCCTCACCTGCATGAACAAAAACCCAAAGCCGATTTAAACTTTCCCTCTCCCTCATCCCTGTCCCCTCACTATGCAATAAAAAGCTTCGTGAAGCTATCTCCTTCTCTCTGTTTCTACCATCCCTGGTCTCTCTCAAGTTTAATAACTTCCAACCTGGACAGTCTGGTAGTTTCTAATCCACCCTACATGACTGTCATTTTTCCTTAAAACACAAGTTTGATCATGTTACTGTCATTTAAATGCCTTTAAGATAAACAGCTCAGGATACCCTACGTGGCCTACCTTCAACCAGCCCTCACACCACACTTTCCCATACACCCACCAATTCAGCTACACTGTTAGCTTCTCACTAGGAATGGACCATGAAATGTAGTAGGCACACGCCCTGATTCTCCCTGGGGTATAAATTCTCTGCTCGGCACACCTTACTGTATGTGTTAAAGTTCTTCCTTTGCGCCATGCATCCCATTATTTTATGATCATTCATGTAGAAGCCTGTTTTGCTTTCCCATGAGACTTGGGTTTCTTAGGGCAGAGCTTTATACACTTGCATATTTTCATGTACCTATCACAATACCTTGAGTGCATGATGAATGAAGAAGCACATGCCCTGGCCCATGTGTCTCAGGAGGCTGGGCATTGTCCTGAAAACCAAAATGATGTGGGTTCGATTCCTGGTCAGGGCACATGGCAGGGTTCGGTCCCCAGTTGGGGTGTGTGCAAGATCCGTGTTTCTCTTTCACATCGATGTTTCTCTCCCTTTCTTTCTCCTCCCCTCCCCCTCTCTCTAGAATCAATTACAGAAAAAAATATTAAAAAAAGAAGTAAATGAATAATTAATCAAGTAGAACCTAAGTAGTGTCAATTCATATTTATATATTTTGGTATTTTCATGCCAATTTCCCATTGAAATCTACAAATATGACTGCTCTCTGTCTCTAGTTTTTGTTGCTGTTAGGAAAGTCACCTAGAGGAGAAGGGTGAGGGAGGGGGTGAGAAGATTGTGACTTTGGCTGTGCTGTGATCCCACAAATGACGTCGTGTGGTCTGTTATTTTACCTTTCTTCTGAGTCTGAAGCTCTCTCACTTGAAGATGCTGGTGAACTCAGGAAGGAGTCGGCACTGGGTTGGGCTTCTGCCTGATAGTTCATTCCTGAAGGTGGGCTCTGGAGTGAGTCCAGCTGGTGATATTTTCAGCACAGGAACCTGGTAAACTATCAGGGCAGCATTAACGAGATGGGCTGCATTGATTTATCTTTCTCCTGAATTGCTTGGCAGTGCCTCAATATTCAGGCATCACATTTGCTCAGTGTGCTACTTAGATTATGTCTTCCTTCCCCAGCCAGTCTGAAGACTGCAGTAGCTACTGCTATTTTAAACTATGTCCTTCTTTGGAGAGAGCACCGGACACATTTAAGAGAAGATGAAATTAATCTCTAGCTACTTTCCCTGGTGGACCAGGAGAGGCATGTCCCTGAGTCAGGGCTTTAGGTTGTTACTGTTGCATGCCGCTCTCCCTGGGTCATTGACATGCACTTCTATATCCAGAGGCTGATGCTGATCGTTCGAGAGAAAATGAGTAGTTTAAGTGTAGGGTGAGAATGATTTTAAATGCTGGAGGATTTGTTTAAAATCATGTGTATTTTTATATCTGGAGGTTACTTGTTCAATTCCTGTTAAAATGACAATAGACCAACAGAGGGAAGAATTTCAACGTGTTCTTCCCTCCAGTCGTTACTTTGAAGAACCTGGAGAAGATGTGAAGTAAAATGAGCACTCTACTACTTTCTGACAAAAATATTGGCTCACCCACTGCCCTTTGCCGGCGATCCCCTTTCTAGATCAAAGTCACTCTTCCCAGAAGTGAGCTCAGGTCAGCCAGTGGTCACCTGTGCTGTCACTGTCACATCGGTGCCTGACAGGTCAGCCTCCGGAGTGGAGTGGGTAATAGCCCAGATTGCGGCTTTGTCCTGAGGCCTATGCTCATGGTTCTGTTTTGCTCTTTACAGCTGTATGTCCGGGGACCTCTTATCCTCACTTTCCCCATCTGTAAAATACTTGTCATTGAGCTTTGCAGTGGGCAACACATGGGAAACGTGGGAAGGTCTGGCAGGTGCCTGGAGTCTGAAGGGTCAGGGGCAGACTCTCTCTCTTTCCCTACGTGTTCTAGCGCTCACTCGTCTGGCGCATTCTTCACTTTAGTAAAGCAAAGAAGGCATCACCTAAGGCTCCACCCCCTTATTGACCTCTGCCATCCCCTTGCCCACTGGCTGCTGCCAAGTGTGAGTAACTGGGCTAGTTTTCCTTCCCTGTGCACAGATAGTGGAGGCAGCAACAGAGAGCTTTCCCAGGCACGCTAACCTGAACTAAAACATCTCTTGGGCAGAGCCCTGTTCTGTTGAGAAAGCATCTCTCATAATTAAAGTTGTAAAGTCCAGAATGATTTCAGGGGCACTGGCGCCCCCTAGGGCGTGGCCAGGAGAGCAGTAAAAAGTGTTAAAAGTCTCAAGTGCATCTCCAATACAGCTCCACCGTGGTCACCAGCATCTCGGCCAGGGTCTGGTTGCAATGAGAGGAGACTGCTGCCTGCCTTCCCTTTCCCTTCCTTGCTGCATAAACCCGTGTGTGGTTGTGACTGTGACTGAGAAGGCTGGGGCGTTTGGTGGATGGGAAATGGGAGTGGGAGTGAGATATATTAATTTCTCTTACATAAGTTTGAAGGTCTGTGACTTTTCCTGAACAAAATGATATTTACGCCAGCAGCATGGTAGGGACTGAAAGTGCACTCTTTGGAGTGCAACTTCCTGGGTCGATATTCTGACTATACTACTTAATTGGCTATCTCTTTTGACAAATTACTCGACTTTGGCTTTGATTTTCTCACACTGTAAAATGAAGATAATAGTAGTTAATCCATAGAGTTGCTTTAAGTTAAATAAAATTATACATATGAAGTGCTTAGAATAGTGCCTGACAAATAGCATGTACTCAATAAATGCTGTATTTGCTCTCTTTGCAGCAAATTACTGGTATCCTTGAGCAAGAAGCACTGACTTCTAAATTCACTTACCTAAGACTCCCTGAGGCAGCTCTGACATGTCGCTTCCCAGCTAGCACTCCTGTGATCCCGAAGGCCCCTTTCCTATGTCTTTTATCCCCAGAGACCCCTGGGGTTTAATGTTGTATGTGTCTTCCTTTCTGAGCAATCAATACCCATTACATACAGCTAACGGTTACAGCTTTTCCTGGGGAAAGATGTTAATGGATTCTGTCAAGGCCAGGACACAGCCACTTCCCTACTGATGGCTCTTGAGTTGCCTAAAAGCCTGACCTTCGGTTAGAAAGTGATCAGGAAGCTTCCAATACGCTCAGGGGTCTAATCGATATTTCCCACTCCTCCGTGATGATTACTGGGGAGACATCAGTTGTCGTCAGCGGCCCACCACAAAGTCATACAAGTCACACAGGCTGCGGCTTTTCCTGACATTCACTAGCCATTATGTGTCCCCATTATGGGGAGCTCTTCAGTCCATAGTGGCACTGGCTAATTTGCTGGTCTTCAAAAAAAAACATGGATAAACAGATAAGGTAAAATTAAAAACAAAAACAAAAAAACCCCCAAACGAGACACCCACAGTAGTGTTCAGAAGGCTGGGTCATTTGAGGGCCATTGTCAAGTCAACTTGAGTTAGAAGACTGGAATTCAGAAATGAGAGTAAACAGCATTTATCTTTCCAACTTAAAATCTCACTCAAAGCTTTCAGGTGCCAGGCCAGCCCCGCTTCTGTCTAGGAGCACGACCTTTGTGCGCCAGTTACAACCTGGGCAGAGAAGAAACTGGTGTGTGGCAAAATTCCCCCAGAGTTACATCTTTAACAACCAGGAACAGAGTTTAACAAATTCCTTAGTAAGTTGATTTAAAGTGACGATTCTGAAGGCCTAGGGCTGTCCCACAAAGGGATGAAATCATGGAATTTTCTAGCTCACAGATTTCGTTTGATAGATCGCCACCTAGTGGCCATTCTAGGAACTTCATGATGGGTTGCCAGGTGCAGACATATTTGCATGCTAATAAGGAAATGATAGACTTTCTTTAGATTATGACTACCCAATTTTAGTGCATCCAACGTACTTTTTATAATTCCACAACTATGACGACAGATGCCTGGAGAAAAAGACGAAGTGGGTATGTGCAGCTGGTTGATATTTGAGAATAACTGATGCTCTATTGGGAATGCTAGTTCTGTTTTCTTTTGATCACCATCACTGCATTCCTGGAAGAACTGAGGTAAAAATGTACTTGATATTCCTTGGCACAGTAGCATTTAGGTAATATATATAGTAATAAATATGGGTTCTAATTTATTTTTCTGAGTGTTTTTTAAATGACTTGCCTGAACTTCAACTGCAGAATCTTGCCCACCCTCTGCCCCCTGAAATGTACGGCTATGGCTCTGCTCAGCTTTTACTTTATATTTCTATATTTCAGGCTCTTCCTCTGTGGGTTGCCCTGGATCTACATCACTCAGTGGCCAGGGATCTGAGCAGAGGTTTTGTTCGAACTCCCTGAGCTGGTAAACATTCTGCCCTTGGCCACTGATCTGCACACGGGGTGGGGAACACATTGGAAGCTCACTCAATTTTCGCCCCTGTCTGGGATTTCACTCTGTGTGATGCTCCTGGTTACTCACTCCCACGAAGGCCTTTTTCGGGTGAGCAGGTGGGGGGGTGTGGGTAGCTGGTCAAACCCTAACCCTCCTCTCCTTCCCAGGTGTCCCTGCCCGCACTCTGCTTTGAGCTGGTCTGCGCCTCATCGTTGTTGCTGAGACTGCAACTTTAGCCTTACAAAGATGCATCTTTGTCCTATTTCTTTCCTATAGGCACCTTTGCTGATTAATCATTTGAACTCCTCCCCAACCCAAATCCATCTCACTAAATGTCTTTAAAAAAATACAAACACAAAATTAGATAAAAAGTCTTGGAAGGGGCAGCATATGTCATGGGCCCTGAAGCTCAAGCTCTCTTAGTTTCCAGATAAATCCACCTCTGTCCAAGGCCAAGAGGATATGGCCCAGCTGCAGAGGATACAGCTGAGGCCTACATCTCAAGGCTGTCAGAGGTTCAGTCTAGTTTAAATTTAGGCAAGTACCAGCATCAGGAAGGGTCCTCGAGCTGTGCATGGGGCAGGGCAGCCAGAGGCTCACAGGACTGAGGAGGAAGAGAGTGGACTTAGACTGCAGGCCTAGCAGGTCTGTCCACTCACAGCAGGAGTCCTGCCAGCAGCTGTGGGTTCCAGGGAAAGAATTCAAAACCCTGAAGATGGCAAGAACCAGAAATAGTAATGACTATGAAGTCATAACTGGCTCATAACCAGGAACAGAGCGGGACCTCCAAGGGGACCACTGACTAATAGGGAGAAGGTTGAAGGGGCTTCGTAATCTGCAGACCAGGGCTGTCCAACCTTTTGGCATCTCTGGGCTACACTGGAAGAAGAGTTGTCTTGGGCCCCACATTAAACACACAAACACTAACGAAAACTGATGAACTAAAAAAAGACCCGTGCATAATTTTCGTGATATCGGTCACCACAGATAAGCAATAAAGTCCTCACATAATAACCCTAATTATGCCTCAGGCCTTTTGATAATATTTTAAAACCATCAAGTAGTTTCCAAGATTGTGATCACTGATATAGAAAATGTACATATCTAAGTAATAAAACTTAGTACAAAACTCAGTAGTAAAACCAAGGAACATTTTAAGTAAATTTACGATTTTGTGTTGGGCACCATTCACAGCCATCCTGGGCGGCATGCAGCCAGGCGGGTGCAGTTGGACTCCCTTGCTGTACACATATCAGGAGGAGGAGGAGCCTGAGAAATAGAGTGGGTTGTGGCAGCATTTGAAAGGCGTGCAGGTCACACCTCGAAGGGCTAGGAGATGGAATATTGGTAAGCATGAAGAGCACTACCTGAATAGAAGAGGGTTTTAGCCCTCAGGAGAGAGGGAAGCAGGTTAGAAGTCTGGAGGGATGATCTAGGCAGGAAGCAATGAGGCAGGACGATTTGGGGTAGCAGACATATTCGGAATTGGAGGGAGAGAAGAAACTTGGGGGAAAATCACTAGAAATGAATAGTTCAGGGAATGAGGAGCCCGAGGCAGAGAAGTGGTTGGTGATGGTGTGTTCTCTGGAAGGACAGTAATGGGAACAATCACAAATCAAGAAGAGTATCCTTTTAATAGAAGGGATATCATATCACCAAAGTGTATACTGTTCATCACCATAGTATTGCTCAGGTGAATACAAATATGTGACTATCCCTTTATTCTGGACATCAGAGGATTAGTGTTTGCTAGTATACGTGAGGTGTTATATTTTATATAGAATTTCTCTTTTTTCATAAATTTACACAAAATATTCAAATTCACATCTTCTGCTTTAAGTACACATTTATCAATCTTCTTTCTTAAAGGGATGGTATTTATCAGAACAACAGACACTTATGGAGCCGCCTGAGTCCAAAGTGCTGAGTCACTGCTGCCTGAGCTCACTCCCTTCTCTCTTTAACTGGTCAGCAGAGCAACAAAAATCTCACCAACGGCCAGCCTTCTTCCTTGATTTGCAGCTTTTATTTAATTGAATCATAAAATTTGCATTTAGCACTTGAAAACTTTATTTCATTGAGTAAAAAAAATAATGGCATACGGCTTTAACAGTTCACAAAAAGAAAGCAGAGAACACGCTGAGAAGCCTCAGTATGAGAAGTAGCCGAAATCACTCCCAGAACAGCCCCCCACATAACCAACTGCAGTGCCAGTGGAGACGGCACAGAGGTCCCATCCCGTTAGCTGCTCAAATCTATACATCATAAGGATCTTGAAGCCCTTCAGGGGAATCATATTTCTTCTCTGCTGGAGTTAATTTTCTGAAATTCTTGTAAACTTCTGACTTCTCCATCAGGTTCCTAAGGACTTCTAAAGATTTGGGAATTTAGAATTACATTCTAGAGATTGAGAATTCACCAGGAACATTTCAAGTCCTCTACTGCTGCCAACAGAATTTTAAGAACTGCTCTGCAATTAGGGTGACTATTCTTCTGCCTCCTTCCTGACAGGAAATGAGTAAAACAGTTGTCTACTTTTCAGTAGCTAGTGGAATCGATGCCTTCCTGCACTGAATTTCTTGGCAGTTCTGTAGGAGAGAATTTCATTTAAACCTGAATTAGTGGTAATCATGTCATGTTCAAATTAAGATAAGTAGGTACTTCTATGTTCCCAAAGAAATAAACTTTCATAAACAATGTTTTTTGCTTCTTAGACTCAGAGTGTAGCTTATTATCCTCAAGGTTTTGACTCTTTTTTAAGTCTAGACCAACATTTTTATAGGAAAATACCAGAGCGAGGAGACTGTTTATGTTTGTATTAAGCTAAAGAGGGTTTGAAAAACATAATTTTTGTAGCATGCCTACACTACGGACTATGAACTCTACAGGCAAATATTACAGAAAGAAGTTGTCTCTCTTCAACATTTTCTGTTCGGACAAAGACCACTTGAAAACTACCAAAGTTCGTGTAGCACGCCCTAAGGAGCTGTTGTGAGGATCTTGCGTCCAGGAGCCTCAACTCAGCCTTGTGCAGCCATTTTGGGTGTCCAGTTTCAAACTCTAAACAGAAACATGTGGTTAAAAAACGAGTTGTTTTTGGTAACATCTATAAACATGTTCTATTTCAGTTACTTATTTATATCTACTAATTATAATAACTCTTCTGGATTCTGCTGTACTGGGCTCTGCTTAGCCAAGGCCAATCAGGCAGCTACTGTAAACAACAAGCCTGCCACAAAGGGAAAGGCCATTTCAGTTTTCACTACAGGAAGCCAGCCTGCTTGCTCTCCGGTAAGAGACAGGCATCATCGGGAAGCGGCAGGGCCATCAGAAACATCCTTCTCCTTTCCAGCAGCGACCGTGCACAGGGCAGGACTTCCTGCCGCAACGCTTTGCAGGGCAAGCTTCATATTGACACAGCGCATTGTAGGAGCTCAACAAAAATCAAAGAACGGATGAAAGAAGGAAAGGAAACAAAAACTCTGAGATGTAGCCAAATAGTCCTAATCTTGTCTCTCTTTGGCACAAATCACATTTTCTAACACAGGATATTTTCTAACACAGACATAATAATTGAAAAGTGAAATATTCCCTCAGATACAGTCACTTATTGGTTTGGTAAGTTATTAAAGCAATTATGAAAAAAATTAGCACTAGAAATATCTTTTCTGTCATTACCAATACTATTATGTCCTTTAAAATGCTCCTGAGAACGCACTGGTACATGCACTCGGGCCAAGAAAAAATTTGAGAAAGAAGTTTCATTTTTTAAAAAATATATTTTATTGATTATGCTATTACAGTTGTCCCATTTCCCCCCTTTATTCCCCTCCGCCCCGC
>VMDR010017370.1:0-20186 GCA_007922815.1 Macrotus californicus
GTACTTTTCTACCCCAATCTGAGTACAAAGTTTGGCAGACAGAAAATCTTTCTTCTTTCAAAGAAAATTTGCATTTAATAGTATAATCCTGAGAACATGCTCAACTTATTTGGATAAATAGAAGCTAGGGACCACTCTCTACCCCATGACAATCTACAAGAGAAAACAAGAATAATCATTGTATGATTTGAAAATATATATAACCTTCAAAAATACTTATACTGGTAAGCTTAAAAAATACCATCAGTTAAAAATATTGTTAAGGGAGGTTTTTGTTTTTTCTGCATGTATTGGTTCAACTTTTGGTAAGAGTGTGTGCTGACAGAAAACGTAGAAGCTATGGCTTTTAGGAAATTAAAGAAAATCAGCAAAGTATTATTGATTTGGAAAGATTTTAAATGAGATCTGGAACGGGATTAGGCACTAAGCTCCAGAAAAATCAAGTTACCCACAAATCAAAATAATGAAGAGAGAGTAACAAAAGCACTGTGAAGAGCTATGGCAGAGGGAATACCCAGAAACGGCCTAACCAGTTGTGCGGTCACAAGTAAAATTTTAAAAATGTAACTCAGGTGCTGCCCAGGAAGTTATCAGCAATCAGAGAAGGCCAAAAGTTCTCTTGCCCTCACTCAGATATTTTCTCCTCTTCAGGATTTTCAGCCTTCTCACGTCCCCAACCTTTTTACCCAAGTCTCAGCAAAATAATGGTCTTTGACTGGAGCTACCAGAAGCAGCTGTAGCAGTACAAATGATCCATTTCTATTCCTCTAAAGTGTCAACCTCTATTTTTTAGTGCTACCGAGTCTAGTATATGAAAAAATCAGGCTTCCCGCTCATCTCACCTCAAGGGAACTGCTGAAACGGCACCTCCTCAGCGCCAGCGATAGGGCTTCCTTCTCTATTCTCCTTCTATCTTACACACGGGGCCAACTCCGAGACTCTGGGGCCAGCCAGATTTTAAAGATCTGCCATCTCTGCCACATTCGGCCTACTCGGGCTGACGGCTTTGTGTGTGGCATTCAGAGGAATAGCTCCACAACCTCAAACATCAGTATTAGCTTTACAAGTCACAGGTATGGCTGTGGTATGCAAACCACTACCCCATTTAATTAGGCACGAGTGGTCAAACAATGCATCATCCAACAGCTTCCTCCATCCTTATCCAGCACCTAGGGTCACATTTATCCCAAAGTATCTAACATGCCATGCCATAAAAGTTTGCTTTCAGTCAAAATTATTGGAATATACTAGTGTTAAGAGACTGAGGCTGTAGAGGCTCACCAACCGAAAGGGGCAAAGGAGTTTTTCGAGAGTGTGTGCACGTGCTGGCACCAGGAGTCTCACAGAGGTTTCAGCCGAGAGGTCACATTCCAAGGGCCAGGCATGCCAAAAGCCACCCATTGACAGAGCAGAGGAGGAGGGCCCAAGGGATTGGAGACCGATATCCTGGAGAGGAGTGACTACAGGGAGGAAAACCTCCTTCTGGGCCTCTCCCTTTCAAAATATACAGAAAATGTGTACTTGGAGGGAACAAGTACGTGGGCTTCAGAGGTGACTTCACTGCTGTTCTGTACCAGGGAAAATAAGAAGGAAATAGGCAAAATCCCCAGAGAAGGAAGATTAAAGCAGAAAAGTTAAAATGTGATCATAGGAAGCTGGGTAACATAGACAAACATCAACTTCACCTGTTTAAAAAAAAAAAGGGGGGCCAAGCCAAGGCTCGTGTAAACCAGATTTGAGAGTAAAAGCACTTCATGAGAAGAGAGAAATGTAGTTTCACAGGCCATCAGGACAAGAGGTTCCCCTGTGTCCCTCTACTCTGTCGGGCTCTGCCTCTGCCTCTAGGTGATCCTGGGTTTTGAGAACCTAGGAAGTCCCAGTGTGCGGGCAGGCAGGGTTTATCAGCAAGTGTTAAAGGAGATGACTGTGAGATACTCACAGCCCTAGCATGGGCAAGATACAACGTGGTTTTCTTAGCTGAAAACACTGAAACTCCACCCCCACAAGGGGCACTTATGAGTGAGGGGTGGGGCCTGGGCATAAGCAGTCTTCCCCTGAACCCAGCTACAGGATTACTGACGGATGATGATCTGCTCAGTCATGTAGCTGTAGGATGGTAGAGATTTAAAATGAGCTCAAGCCCAACAGCAAGTGTTAAGCTTTGGCATTTTCTGATGTGAAATTTAAATGATGAATCCCCCTGGGCAACCTAACAGGAGAGGTGAGGCCATAGCCACCAGGCACATGTGGAAGAGAGGGAGAGAACTTACCAAACCCTTGTGATGGGAACCCTTCTTTGCGGCCTGCTGGAAGGGGTGGTGGAGGGAGTTTAGCCCCTGCCCACTGCCACTCTCGGAGGGGCAGACACTGTGGGGCACTGGTTCCAGGCAAGAACATTCTTAGGAGGGGCAGAGGTCAAGAGAGGAAGGTGGACGTTCCTTTATGCTTTTGCATCTATGCTCTATGCAAATCTCTCTAAATATTCAATGTGATATGAGCAACATGGGTTAACGGATCATGTTAAAATTGCAGACATTTACAAAGCACCCTTTGTAAAAAGCTAGGTAATAAGCACAGAAATAGGAGCAGCAGGACCAGGGACTTACTCCAGGGGGAAAAGGAATCTGAAGTGACTTTGTGCAGGATAGAGTATTGCCCCACTCTGCCCCAGTCACAGCAAACCTGAAAGTGTCCCTTTGTTTAACAGTAGACTACAGGAAAGGGATTGACAAGAGCTCCCAAATAACTGAGAACAGAATTTTCTGAGAAGATGAACACAGCAGAAAAGCCATAGCTGATGCCATCAGTGTCTTCAGGGACCCCACTGGGTCCAACAAGAAACTCCTCAGGGAGCAAGAGCAGTCAGGCTTAGGTCTCCTTCTCACAGCCACACCGACACACGAGCCAGCAACACCGTCAGGGGATTTGCGACTGTTACCTGGCTTTTAGTACTTTTTTTAAGGGAACCAAAACTATATCTTCCCCCTCCCCCACCCGCCCCAAAGTCACCCATCAGCATGGTCACTGCTGGAAGGACTTGGCCAGCCAGTTTGCCTCAGAACAGAAGGCAAACCCTATAGTGTATCAGGAAGAAAAGGCCTCTGGGCATTACACCACTTCATTCTGCCCACTCCTGAGGGGCAAAAGAATTAGTTCTATTAACTGTAGTTGAAAGACTGATTTTTTAAAAAATTAATAAAATGACAATTTCCCTGTTGAGATCACATGAACATAAACAGTAAAGCAAAGTCCGTGGGAAGGGTATACGGATGCAGAACAGGCTTCTAAGGTGTAGTCAGCCTCCTCCTCGGTGTGGGTGAGTGATGTCTCTTGGAGGGTGGGCTGTCTGCTCCCCCAATCTGAGGTCCTCTTGCCCCAATTGTCTTTCCTTTGTAGCTGTCTTTCCTTTGTAGCTGTCTTTAGGTTTATTGTTGGGACCACAATTTGAAATTCAACAGAGAGCTTCTGAAGGTGATGGGACACGGGGAGGGGAAAGGAAAGGAGAGATGAAAAATTAGTCTTCTTCATCCTCACTGATATCGTAGGCTGCAGCCTTGTGCCTGGAGAGGTTTGCTGGGGAGGAAGGGGGGGAAGTCTTGCCAGAGAAGGGCCATCGGAAAGAGGGCGAGGGGGAGCGTTCACGAGTAGGGCTGCTGCTGGGACTCTGCTTTGGGCTGATGGCCTGCAGCATCCGGCCTTTCCCTTCTTTCAGCATATGTTTCTGGGGAGACCAAAGGAAGAGTTAGAAGAAACCTGTGGACCCTACTAAGTCACCGCCAGCATGCCTGAGACTTCAAATGACCACAAGTGCTTTATGAAATGTCAAAAGTGACCAAGTAAGCCCGACAAGGGACATAGCTATAATTCTAAGTAATTTTCTCCCTAAAATGGTCTATGTTATGTGACTTATCTAAAGGTGCCCATCTGCTCCACAGTCACCTGATCCTACTTCTACGTCAAGGGAATTCTTGAAAGCCTACTTGGCTCGTAGTCCAGGCTCCAGGCGAGAACAAAAGAACGAATTCACACAAAAGGGTACTTCTCTGAGTTTCAGAGTTCTCTGAAAAGGGAGTTCATATTTTCCCCGAACAATCTATTCTCCTACCCAAACACGCTCACAGTCAGGTCCTTCCTAATATCTAACCTAGGGCTCACCTGCTGAGTGGCTATACACGCCCCGCCTCTGTCAGGCCTGAGGAGAACTTGCTACTCCTGAAGGACGGAATCCCCACCTCACCCAGCAATAGAGACGTAGCCATGTGTGGTGGGCTGCGGGTTCCTTTTACTGTTCTTTCCTTTCCGTCTCTAAAACTACAGTGTACACGCGGGCAGGGCTGCTCTCTTATCTTGTCACCCAGTTTGGACGTTGATGGAGAGGCACAATTATTTAGAATATGTAACCTCTCTCTGGAAAGATTTCAAAGAAGTTTTTGGGGACAGTTGAGATATAGTTCTGCCCACTAAGGGGAACAGATCAGATAACTTCTGAATGTCCATGTCCCTTTCTGGTCAAGGATGCTATAATTCTTTCCACAGCATGAGAACTCCCTAAAATTCCCTAAATTATGCAGCAGGAAAGAACATACCAGTGCTCCTTCTGGACCAAACATTTCCAGGAAATTTCCAATGAATTCTCGGGATTTCTCCTCCCATTTCTGAATGAGATCAATGCTTTTTTCCTCTACCTTCTGAACAAATTCTTTTGACTTTTCTTCCACATCTTTCACTTTCTTCTTTACTTTGTCAACCCGTTCCTGCAAGTGGTATTTCTTCTCCTAGGTAAAGAAAGAACTGTTTTGAGAAGTAATACCTACCCAGACCTTTCATACCAAAGGGGGCAAAGAAACATGGCTCAGCCCTCTGACACTTTTTTTAAAGATTTCATTTATTTATTTTTAGAAAGGAGAGGGGAGAGAAACATGTCAGTGTGTGATTGTCTCTCATGCGCCCCCTACTGGGGACCTGGCCCGCAACCCAGGCATGTGCCCTGACTGGGAATCGAACCAGCGACCCTTTGGTTTGCAGGCCAGCACTCAATCCACTGAGCCACACCAGCCGGGGCTCTATTAACACTTTTTAGTCTTTACAATTTCACTTTGCTTTATCTATCCCATACTTCTCTGGCATAATAACAGAGAAGTGATGCTCTGGATGGTCATCTTATATAAAAGTGTGAAAATTTTAACATCTTGGAAACCCTGACTAATCTAAATACACAGGGTAGGCCTGGTAACATATATGTAACCAAATGAAGTCAAATTTTTAAAGAAAAAATATGAACTTAAAACATAAACATGCCAAGCATAACCTAAACCCCATTCTAGACAGAAATGTTAAGGGAGCAACAAGATCACTGCACAAAATATTGCCAAAAATAAGTGAATTACAACAGGTTGAAAATGGAAGTAGTAGATCTTTTACTTATTTCATTTATTGTAATGGATTTTTCTCCTCTATCATTAGCTTATTCTATGATTTTAAAAGAGTTATTTTTAGTATTTGGAGATCTGTTTGCTCTTTCACAAAATAAAGATGATATGCTTGGTCCTACCAGCTTCCCTTTTAGGAGAGATAAGAAAAAATAATGGAACTTCTCTGAGGATGGGGGCAGGGAGGGGGGGAGTCTTTAGTCAAATGAAAAATATTCTCATAATTTCCCAATCATAAAGGGGTAAGGAAAAATGTTTAAAAACTTTAAACACCTGCCCTGGCTGGCATAGCTCAGTGGATTGAGCGCAGGCTGCGAACCAAAGGGTCACCGGTTCAATTCCAAGTCAGGGCACATACCTGGGATGCCGGCCAGGTCCCCAGTGGGAGCCACGTGAGAGGCAACCACACGTTGATATTTCTCTCCCTCTCTTTCTCCCTCCCTTCCCCTCTCTAAAAAATAAATAAATAAAATCTTTAAAAAAAATTTTAAACACCTGAAAATAGATAAAAAGTTATGTAGTAGGTGATTAACAACAGCTAGGGTTTATCTGCATAGATAAACCATATTCAGATGAAGCCATTTCACCCATTCATAATTCACAGTGAGGTACAGATAAGGAAGCATGGTAAACTGCTAATGCAGAAGATACAGTTAGCAGCTTCTTTTTAAATAAGCTTTATTAGAGGTATAATTTATATACAAAATATATAGCAGTTTGTTGCTAACAGGCAATATTTACCTAAAGAAAAATTGGCTTTCATAAGTCAAATTTTAAAACTTAGGTCTACATGTCCTTAGAAACTGCATGCAAAATGTGTGCTGCTATCTATGCAGGCAGGGATCCACAGCTTTCAACAGATTTTCAAAAGACCAACAAATCAAAAAACAAAAAGGCTAAGAACCACTATTTTAATTGTATTTAATATACATGTTGTACTTTGTAAGTTACACATTCTTATTTATTTAATTAGCTGTGTGTCTTTATATCAATGTGTTGATACTAGACCATAAAGGCAGAAGATGCCTCTGTTTCATTCTATTTGTAAAGAGCCTGGCACAGTGTTATCTGCAAAGATGATTCATTGAGCTTTTGCAGGCGATAATTACAGCAGACTGAAAAGCAAGTTCAACTCAGATGGAGTGGTAGGCAATGTGTGTCTTTATAGGGCCAGGGAACTCTGGGATGAGGTTGGAACTCACGTTGATAAAGCTGACATTGAGCTCCTTTGCCGTGTAGCCCCTCTGTAGGTTCCGTCTGGCGTACACATCATAGTCCCGGACAATGCGGGTGATGATGTCTGATGTGGAGATACCTTCTGTCCTCTGTGTTGGAGCAAACATGCCTAACCCCAAAACACATACAAGCATGGTAACATTCTGGTTAGCTCAGGCAGTAGGACTAGAGGGAAACTGGGAACAACATTCCTTTCCTCGAAAAGCAGAATCTGCTGTTATTAAGGGAAATCTGGAGATATTGACATACAGAAAGAGGAATGAATCAAAGAACAGGGATTAAGGAAAGGAGAGCTATATGGTCCTAATATTAAGAAAAATATGGGGTCTCCATTCCTGCCTCCCCCGTGGCTTAGTCGATCCAGTCTCAGCCCTCCTATAAGCGCAACATCAAATACAGGCACTTGGATCAGATCATCTGGCTCCTATTGCCTTTATCTCTCATGCATTTCTAACATTGATCTTTATATATATTGACTGTATATTAAGTCTAAAAATATGAGCTTTACATTGTCCTTTTATGTCTTAAGTAATTATTACTTATCAAGAAATTTTTATCCTGAAATATTATACTTTACAGAAAAGCAAAGTTCTTTATCAATTGCATTTTAATCAAATCTACAACTATGTCATTTTAAATTTGGTCGTTTATAAACATTCACTGTTTTACTCTATTGCATTTGCAAAGGTATCTTTAAACAGGTTCATGAAAAGGACTCTAGCCCTGGCTGGTGTGGCTCAGTGGTTTGAGCACTGGTCTGCGAATCAGATGGTCTCTGGTTCGATTCCCAGTCAGGGCACATGCCTGGATTATAGGCCAGGCCCCCAGTAAGGGGTGCACAAGAGGCAACCACACCTTGATGTTTCTCTCCTTCTCTTTCTTCTTCCCTTCCCCTCTCTAAAAATAAATAAATAAAATATTAAAAAAGAAAAAGAAAAGAAAAGGACTCTAACTTACTCTAAATTAAGGTATCTAAGTAGGTCATATCTTTGAAGTAAATAAAGATTTATAGAACCCTTAGAATAACTAAATTCATGGACATACTAGCAAATAAGACAAACAATATCGGTTATATGAGACTAAATGAACTAAAGGTAATTGTTATTCATATGGCTTTGTTCAAAATATTGCTAATTTTAAATATTCTTTTTTCAGATGTAAGGAAACTTTTTCCCCTAGAACAACAGGTAAATGATACCCTCACAACCAATATTGAAACATTTATATTTTTCTCCCTACCTAATCCCCTCAGAATTCAGCAATTCTTAAAGTATTATTTTCATGGCAATATGGTTGTTTGCATAAACCCAGTAAGAATCTGTTCTCTTTATAATAGCACCAGTTTCCAAATGTGGTTTTATTAACCAAGCCTTGTTTGGAATGTCATAATCAAAAAAAGAGTCATGATTGGACTCTGGATGTCACCAGAAAGCCTCAAGGAATTAAGATTGATGACTTCTGGCCAAGATGGAGGCATGGGTAGATACACAGAGCCTCTTCACACAATCAAAAGAAGGACAACAACAAATTTAAAACCAAAACAACCTGAACGGACAGAAAATTGAACTGTATGGAAGTCCGACAACCAAGGAGTTAAGAAAGAAACATTCATTCCAGACTGGTAGGAGGGGCGGAGAGGACGTGTGACAAGGCGGCAGCTGGAGGACTGGGTGGTCCCACATTTGCGTGACGATAAACTGGGAGGAACAACTAGGGAGCAAGACAGATCGCACAACCCAGGGTTCCAGTGAAGGGAAAGAAAGCCTCAAAACCTCTGACTGAAAAATCTGTGAGGGTTGAGGTGGTGGGAGAAACTCCCAGTATCAGAGGAGAGTTTGTTGGAGAGACCCACAGGGTCCTAGAATGTACACAAACCCACTTGCCTGGGAATCAGCACCAGAAAGGTCCAATTTGATTGTGGGTAGACAGGGAAGTGACTGAAAACTGGCAGAGAGTGGAGCAAGCAGCACTGTTCCCTTTCAGTCCCCTCCCCCACATACAGCATCACAAGAGGGTTGCTCCAACCTGGCGAAAACCTAAGGCTCCACCCCTTACACGTAACAGGCACACCAAGACACACACAAAAAAAATGGCCCAAATGAAAGAACACATCAAAGCTCCAGAATAAGCAATGAAGAGATAGCCAACCTATCAGATGCACAGTTCAAAACACTGGTAATCAGGATGCTCACAGAATTGGTTGAATATGGTCACAAATTAGATGAAAAAATGAAGGCTATGCTAAGTGAAATAAAGCAAAATATACAGGGAACCAACAGTGATGGGAAGGAAACCGGGACTCAAATCAACAGTGTAGACCAGAAGGAAGAAAGAAACATTCAACCAGAACAGAATGAAGAAACAAGAATTCAAAAAAGTCAAGAGAGGCTTAGGAACCTCCAGGAAAACTTTAAACGTTCCAACATCCAAATCATAGGGGTGCCAGAAGGAGAAGAGGAAGAGCAAGAAATTGAAAACTTATTTGAACAAATAATGAAGGAGAACTTCCCCAATCTGGCAAAAGAAATAGACTTCTAGGGAGTCCAGGAAGCTCAGAGAGTCCCAAAGAAGTTGGACCCAAGGAGGAACACACCAAGGCACATCATAATTACATTAGCCAAGATTAAAGATAAGGAGAGAATCTTAAAAGCAGCAAGAGAAAAGGAGACAGTAACCTACAAAGGAGTGCCCATCAGACTGTCAGCTGATTTCTCAAAAGAAACCTTGCAGGCAAGAAGGGGCTGGAAAGAAGTATTCCAAGTCATGAAAGGCAAAGACCTACATCCAAGATGACTCCATCTAGCAAAACTATCATTTAGAATGGAAGGGCAGATAAAGTGCTCCCCAGATGAGGTCAAGTTCAAGGAGTTCATCATCACCAAGCCCTTATTATATGAAATGTTCAAGAGACTTATCTAAGACAAAGAATATCAGAAATATGAATGGTAAAATGACAACAAACTCACAGTTAATAACAACAAAATCTAAAACAAAAACAAACTAAGCAAACAACTAGAATAGGAACAGAATCACGGAAATGAAGATCACACAGAGGGTTATCAGTGGGGGAGTGGGAGGAGGAGGGAAGGGGAAAAGGTACAGGGAATAAGAAGCATAAATGGTAGGTAGAAGATAGACAGGGGGAGGTTAAGAATAGTGTAGGAAATGTAGAAGCCAAAGAACGTATATGTACAACCTATGGACATGAACTAAAGAGGGGGAATGCCGGTGGGAGGGGGTGTGCAGGGTGGAGGGGAATAAAGGGGAAATGGGACAACTGTAATAGCATAATCAATACAAAAAATAAGCGTGCTGTTATATAAAAAAAATAAAATAAAATAAAATAAAAAATAAACCATAAGGGGATAAAAGGATGAAGTCAGTGTCATTTGCTGTCATGGCACCATTTGCTGAGCAGGCCTATGACCTTGCTGAATATGACCGCCATTTTACTCTTCTGAGCTTGTCCCCAGGACTGGAAATTACTGGAAAGCAAGAACAGAACTAACCGCTCCCCACAGCTACAGGTGGAAGATAACATTGGAACCAACTGCATCCTGGTGTTATGCCCCAACAGCTCAGGGGCCACACAACAGCAACCCTCCCTTTTAAATCGAATTATAATCCAATAAAAGCTCAAAGCCCAACTCCTTAATGATGGTGTATCTCTCCACACCATGCCCCTCTCATTTCTTGGAGAGTGAATAAAATCTTTATTCTCTACAAAAAAAGGAAAGAAAACAAAAAAGAAAAATATGGGATTAGAGAAAGGTTTCCTGAAATTAAAAGAGATCCAAGTGCTGGAAGCAACCTAAGTGCCCATCAGTCAATGAGTGGATCAAAAAACTATGGTACATTTACACAATGGAATTCTACACAGCAGACAGAAAGAAGAAGCTCCTACCCTTTGCAACAGCATGGATGGAAGTGGAGAGCATTATGCTAAGTGAAATAAGCCAGGCAGTGAGGGACAAATACCTTATGATCTCACCTTTAACTGGAACATAATCAACAAAAGAAAACAGCAAACAAAATATAACCAGAGACATTGAAATGAAGAACAATCTAACAATAGCCAGAGGGGAGGGGGGAGGGGACAGTGGGGGGAAAGGTTTTCAGGAACCACTATAAAGGACACAAGGACATAACCAAGGGGGAGGGTGGAAGCAAGGGAGGGAGGTGGGATTGGCAGGGGTGGGGGGAAAAGTGGGGGGAAAATGCGGACAACTGTAATTGAACAACAATAAAGTAATAAAAAAAGAAAAGAAAAAAAATAGAAGTTTAGACTGAGAGTTGCTGGATTTTGGTACTATGCTCACCTTAACCTCTTATCCAAAGTGTGACCTGAAAGTGGATGTTGAATTCCTCAATGTATAGACTTTTCTCTGTAAAGTAGCAATGTGGATGAATCTCTATCACTTCCCCTGAGACTCACTCATAAACTGAAAACGCACATCAACTTACTCACCTGCTTCCTTGATGTGCTTATAAACATCATCACTTCCAGCGGAAGAGTAAGGGATGTCATCGTGGGCTACAAAATCGATCTGAAATTAAGGAAACATCATTTAAAACCCAGGATACCAGCCATTCAGAAAGAACTAGTCCATACTCAGGCCCAGAAAAAGGACAAAAAGGAAAGGCCAGTCCTAACTGGACATTTTCTCTTTATCTCTCTTTGCTTTGCTCATAAATTCCATGCTTCATTCATAAGCCACTCTACTTAATTATTTACAGATCATAAATATGAAGTCAGCTAGTTTCTTTTTTTTAGCTGCTTTTCCTGGTCTACTGGAGGCACTACCCTTACACTGAATACTAGTCACCATGCTTGGAAAATTGGGCTGAGTGTGCTAGTTAGTGGGTGGAGCTGAGGAAAGAAGAAAGGACACCTCCTCATCCTCCTGGGTCTATATGAGTTCCTGAAATTATGAGAAATAAGTCATTTCTTTGTTAATTGGTTCCACTCTCAGTCCAGGAGATGAGTGGGAATACAAAAATGGCAACCAAGGACCCTTTAACTTGAATAGATACATCTGCACTCCTGAGAAATGCAAAATCCAAAGCCATACAAGACCTTTAGGTCTCAGGATCCACCATTTCACTAGTGCCAATAGCTCTCGCAACAGTTAAGAGACCACTGGCACTGAGATCAATAATGTTTCTGGGACATATGCTAAACCGCACTTACTCCTTCCTGAATAAGCCACACACCCTTTGCCAACATGATTGCTAATACCACCATAACCAATTCCCAGAAGCCACTGCAGTGTGAAGCAGACTCATCAGGACTGTGCCAGGGACTCTCAGCTAACATCTCAGTTACCCATAACAACTTATCAGGGATCCATAGGTAGCAAAAGGAAACTTGGGTGGGCAAGCACGACTTGTGGTT
This sequence comes from Macrotus californicus, assembly GCA_007922815.1. Lineage (NCBI taxonomy): Eukaryota > Metazoa > Chordata > Mammalia > Chiroptera > Phyllostomidae > Macrotus > Macrotus californicus. Next base: position 12,061 of record VMDR010017370.1, read on the forward strand.
GAGGATACACCACTAACAAGAAGAAAGGCAAAATCAGAAGTCCCTCTAACCTCTTCTGCCTGGGCCTGCCTGCCTGTGTTACTGAGAATAATCTTGCCCATTTCCTTTGGTACCACTGGCTGCTAAATGTTGGCACAGAAAAGCTAGAGAACTGGAAAAGGTGTGTCTAATCCTAAATAGTTGTAACAAATATCCCTTAGCTTCAGACCTACGCTTCAAAAATATTGCTTTGGAAGCACTTTGGCTAACCCTGTTCCTTCCTGTTTCATTGAATAGTTCACTTTGAACCTTCCGTACACCCCTTCAGAGAACTGATGATATGCTTGCAGGTTCCTCAAGCTTGAAGTCCTCCAACTTCTAGTCCAAAATCAAAGCCCTGAAACTAAATTCAAGTCAACACAAGAGAAGTCTATGTCTGATTTCCTGGGATGTGAACTCGAGAGCATGGCTGGGGCTACGTGTATTCTAAAGAGACTGGTCCCAGCACACGCACTCTCCCTTTGGGGAGCAGCCCGCACCATTCCCTTTCCTTTCTTCTTCTCCCGCTTCTCCCCCCGCTTCTTCCCCATAGGCACACGTCTCCGAAGCTCTACCGCAATGGGCAGCTCGCAGCTTGTCCCAGGTTTATCCCCTGAACCCGTCCCAAGGTCCCCTCTTTTCTGACTTCCCAGTGAGCTAAGGTAACCCAGCCTAGACTCTCCTGTTGCTTCTTCTATGCAAAGCCCTTCCTTGTCTTACTGTCCCCAGCTCTAATAAAAGTATCCTCATTGTCACCTGGGCAAAAAATAAAGAGACTGGTATGCTCTGAGGATGGACACCTACAGTGTGTGGTGGCGGCGGCGGGGGCAGAGAACCTAACTGAGGCATTCGATTTCTTCCTGCTGCAGGGTGATCTGGACCAGCGTACGTGGTCCCTCTGGCCTTGTTCTCATATATAAAATGGAAATAATAGTCACCCAACAGGACTGTTATGGGGAGCAAGTGAAAATATAATACATGTAGAAGTGCTTGTCAACCATCGAACCCCAAATGTCAGGGATGACTGTTAGTAGTAATATCGCTGTCATCTCCTCTGTGAAATTTACATAGACAGTAGAAGTAAAATAAGGCTGATGGAAAACTACCAACTACGAAAAACCCTGAGAGTTGAAGAAACTCTGAAACAGGGAACAGGCACATGAGCTCAGGTTCTCACCCGGTGCTCTGCCAAGAACTCCGGTGTCAGGGTCCAGGGGGCGTTCCTCACCACTTCGTCCACGTAGCGGCAGTGCTGCACGGCGTCATAGCGCTCGTTTTCGTTCATCACGGTGAAGCCTTTGAAGTTGTGCGTCAGCTCATCACTGCAAACTGAGTTCACCGCACCGGGAAGTTGTTAAGAGGAAGCCCCTTAACTTAACCACTCCCCAGTCACCAACCTTTCTCTAGGACTAACCGTTCTCCCCACCTGGAGAAAAACCTTCTGGAGGCAGCGCATCCAGGTAACAATGCTTTTTCTAACCCAAATACACCTTCAGGGGCAACACTCACTAATAGTTTCACACCTTGGAGAAGAGAGGCTCCAACAGGACTAACATCTTTGCCTTTGAAATAAACCTGCTGTGCATTAATTAGTGCATCAATTAAGTTTTAAAAGATGTTTTCATATCCTATTCTTATAAGACTGGACTGGACCATATAAAATTTGTTAAGCTAAGCTTTGTAATTCAGCTGATTCAAAATGATAAATTGAAATCCAGACTAAATGTCATTCTTAAATAGGCAGGAGCGGTGTCCCACGACTGCAGACACACCGCTAAAAACGGTGAGATAAACACTGGACATTCCAGGTCAAAGGGCATAGAACTTCTCTCTTTCCAGGTTTGTACACCATGTCTTAGAGAGGCTGTACTATATCCCTTATTTAAAAGCCAAAACAAGAGCCAATACACTCAGGTTATCAAGATAAAAGATGTCTCCTCACCTCCCACGATGAGGTATGTATTAGGGAAAAGGTTCTTCGCTTGCATCAGAGCCCGGGCGTGGCCAGAATGAAATAAGTCAAATATTCCATCTGCATAAACTCTTACAGGTCGCTCACCTAAATCCAAAAGAAAATTTATCACAAAAATACACCGATCCAGTATCTCATATTTGACAAATTGGAAATGGCACTGTGTGACTGTTCCACCCTTGCACACCCACTCTCTCTAGGTGTTCTCTGGACAGTCACCCTAGTGTGGGGGTTGTGAGGAAAAACACCTCAGACGTCGCGGGCTACAAAGACTCTTTTGACATCATGCCCACTAACTCTCTTTGTCGGAGTGGCTGTGCCGAACCGCTCAGGTAACTGGATTGCATGACTGCTTTTTCTTAGTTATTTTACGAGTGAAAGGGAAGAATTATACAACAGATAAGTTGAAAACTTCAAAATCCTCTCCTTCAGTTTATGTTTAAACTTCAGTTACATATAAACAGAATACAGTTATACTATAACCTGGCTGCTTGCTCTCTCTTTTTCAAGCTGCCTTGAATACTAATTACTAATGTTTGCTTCGAAAATAAACCTCCCTACCATTGCCCAGAGAGTAAGGAGTGATCCAGAAAGGCAAGATTAAGAAAGAAGGAACGTAAGTACCAGTTTATCTATTTATTGCTTCTCAGTCCCTGCTCTGCGATAACAGATGGAATTCCTTCAAGCATTTCTCCTTTTTTTAAAAAAAGATTTTACTTATTTTTAGAGAGAAGGCAAGGGAGGGAGAAAGAGAGGGAAAGAAACCTGGATGTGTGAGAGAAACATCGATCAGCTGTCTCTCACAAACACCCCAACTAGGAAACAGACCTGCAACCCGAGCCTGTGGCCTGACCAGGAGTCAAACTGGCGACCTTTCGCTTTGCTGAATGACGCTCAACCAGCTGAGCCACACCAGTCAGGGCCGAGCATTTCTCCTTGGTAGAGAGTGATACACAATTTATGTAAGATTTGAAAATCAAACATAAATATTTTAGGACTTTATATTAGAGATTTTCCTCTACTCTCCATTAGTGAGAAAATAACTGTCAATTTACTTCTTGTGGTAGTGGACTATGAAAGAAAAGCCAGGAAATGTTCTCTTGGGTCACAAGACTAATTCCAAATCCAAATAAATACACTGAGAATGACATTGATATCATGGTTCATCACACTTCAAATGATAAATCTAACGAGCCCTAGTAAAATATTCCCACTAAGTGAAGAAAGGAAAAGCTACTTTACTGCAGCAGCAGCAGGAGTAGGAGCACGTGCATCACTCTGGGAAAGGGCCAAAGTCTTACTGGACGCAACACACTGAGAGCAGGGATGAGATACCTCTCTCCTGTCTGGTGAATCAAGAAAACGAATCAAGGGGGAGGAAACTGGTTCTCAGGAAGCTTATGGACTTTTATTTCCAGATAGCTTTATCCACAAGCAAGTAGCTTTTGAAATGAGAAATCGTGTACTTTGCTGATATAAACTGATACAACTTAAGATGGGCAATTAGGCAATATCTTTTTATTTTTAATATTTTATTTATTTTATTTTTACTGAGAGGGGAAAGGAGAGAGAATGAGAGGGAGAGAAACATCAATGTGTGGTTGCTTCTCACGTGGCCCACACTGAGGACCTGGCCCGCAACCCAGGCATGTGCCCTGACTGGGAATTGAACCGGCGACCCTTTGGTTCGCAGCTCGTGCTCAATTCACTGAGCTACACCAGCCAGGGCTAGGCAATATCTTATCAAAAGTCAAACGACAAGTGCTTAAACCCTTTGACCCAGCTATTCCAATTCTAGGAATTTATCTCACAGATAAATTTGTAAAAATGTATGTTATTCATTGCAGCATTGTTTGTAATGGCAAAAGTTTAGAAACAGCCTAAATTTCAGTGGAACACTGACTATTCTGTGGTACATCCACTAAAAGGGTAGGAGGATGTGCACATGATTTGCTTAGATATCCACAGGAAATGGGTAAAACTGGTTGCCCAAGAAAGAGACACTAGGTGGCTGTGAGACGGTGCCGGGAAGACGTTTCCCTCTATATACCTTTTGGTACTTTATGAATATTAGGCATGGTATTGGTTTTGTAATACAGGTAATAAAACTTTTAAATAAATAAATATACCAATACAAAGAAAAGTTGAGAAATAAAATGATGGACTAAAAAGTCAGAAAGGTTATAGCTCAAGCTTGGCAAACACCCTCTTCCCTCTGTACTTTTGACCTCTTCAGGCCTCAGTTTCCCCATCTATAAGACAAAGCAAAACCAAACCAGACCTGAGTAGTATAATCTCTCATCTACATTTTAGAAATGATGACCATACCCTTCCGTCTTTCCCAAACAAGTCCAGAGTGGCTATGATCTCACTTTATTTGATCCTAAAAGATAAAGGATAGAATCTAAAAAGTAAGAGTAATTTTGTTTGTTTGTGTTTTTGCCATTAGTGCACATCAAGGGCAAAGTGAGATTTCCTGATAGTGGAAATAGCGTAGAATGCTGTTTGCCAGTAACTAATGGTCCCGTATCAGGCCGCGCCACCACTGAATCCTTTTCTTAGACCGACCCCAGATGTGCTTCTTGCCCCCTTCAGTGTTTCCCCAGCCTCCCCACTTCTCAGTTCCCTCTGACTTAACCCAAGTCTTTGGTGAACCCAGGCTGGTATATTAACCAAGTGACCAGAAGGGGTCACTGTTCAACTAGGAAATCTGAGGAGAAAGCACCAGTTGTCCACTCTTTCACCGGGAGGCTACTGGCCAGGATACCATGCCTTCCCTCTGACTTACAGCTGCTGTCTCAGTGCGTTGTCAGAGCAAACGCATTGGCTCTCAAAACGGTCCTGAGCTGGACTACAGATTACAGGCCCTGCGCTACTGCAGGCTGAGTCACTGGATGTCCTCCCTCAGGCCCAACAGCCCGGGTCTCTTCGATCTGGTCTCAAGTACCTATCACCAAAACGTTTTGTCCCCAACAGATTTCCAGGGCCCTTCAGACTCTGCTTTTTCTTCCTTTCTCTAAGAGAGCATATCACTGATTTTTTTAATCTTTCAAAAGAGATAATCTCATCTCTCAAGCCATATTTGTTTTTTCCCCCCTCTGGGTAGTGAGCTTCCTCCTAGATTATACAAACTTCCCTCTTGTCCTCCCTTAACCTCCTAAGTGGAAACCCGGACATAGAGGGAGGAATGCTCCCTTGTACCAGTTGTTTGTTTAAAATTCACTGGGGTATGTGTATATAGATTCGTTACTGGTTTACCCCTTGTCCAGCACTGGCATGAATTCGGTCAGTTACCTGGCTATTTAAAAGGCAAAATATTTATATGATCTGAAGACAAACCAGAGTACTGGCTATTTAGTATCAGACTGAACAGACATGATGTGCTATAAGAGAAACACTGGAGGCAGAATGAGACGGGCCAACATTACAGGGTGACCTGTGACTGTCTGTACAGCCTAAAACACGATCTATCGGTCGATGGTCTTCCATTGTTAACAACTGATGTCTATGAAGAGTTGTACCACTCCAGGGCGAAAGGAATACAAAGATGGAAAAACTTAGGTTTTAGCTTCAATTCCATCACTAATTATTTGTTTTACTGTAGAGGAGTTTTTGTTTCTAAGTTTCCATGGACCTTAATTCCTTCATGTATATAATATAGTATAAAGTATATTATCTCAAAAATAAACTACTTGTAAAATTCTATTACTCTAGATTTTTTAAAAATTAGATTTATTAGTTAATGTTTGTTAATCGTAAGCTTCCAAACCTGTGAGACGTGTACCTACACACGCACACATTTTATGTATCACAAGTGGCGTGGACAGAGTAGCAACAAGCTGGGGAACACAGTCAACACGACCAGATCCAAGGGCAGCACTGCACTCTGAACAAACGTCATCAGAGAGTATGTGAGCAGTTCTTGCCTTAAGAGACTCCACTGTCACCTCTGAGTGTGACCCTTGATGGTCTGGTGGCATTTTGAGATGTGACCTCCCACCATTCTACCCTGTTACATGGGGCCTGTTGTTTGGTGTTGTCATTTCACCTGCCCCGTTAGGCTTGTCTACTCCTCAAGCAAGGGGAGTCAAACCCAAAGCATCACATCAGGAATCAGAAGGCTTATGATCAATATGTATTAACACTTTTTCAAAAGGAAAGCATTCTCTGGAATTTTGAGAACCGAAAAAACTACACTCCATATAGCCAAAATAGAGTCCAGGGGTATTGGGATCCTTCCTGTTTGTATTTCATTATTCCTCCGTTTTACAGCAGGAAGGAAGCATGCTAACACAATTAAGGAGTGAGCACAGATATCGTCTGTAAAGATTTGTGGCTATAACTGCTTCTTATTCCCTAGTGCTTGCCTGAGTTTGAGTCCAGATCTATGTTTACACAGTAGAGAGAATACTTACCATAGTAACTGCAAGAAATAAAAAAGGTTGGAAAAAAAAGACAATAAAAGAGCTTATTAGGAAGTAAGGATAGCTGTCCATAGACTCTGCACCCACAACGAATGCTCATGGAAGTTTCTGTTTATGATGACCCCTAAAACCAACTGCACAAAAGTGTCTAGAATGCATATATTACGTAAACCAAGCATGCAAAGAAAGAGTACGAGCTTTGATAATAATCAAGTGAGCCTTAAAAAGACAGGGAAGTTATAATATCAATAAAGATAAAATTAAGTGAGAAGCATCTCCAAACCTGGGATGTTTTTGTCCTCTGTGATCAACAGCATCATAGCTAGGGGACTCACTGATAGAAAGGAAGATATGGGGAACAATTCTGAAGGTTATTAAAACGTGACAGATGGCCTGACATATTATTCAGACCTTTGTAAAAACAGACAAGGTTAAAATCCAGCTCGGGCTAATGTCTTATTGTCTCTGCTCCGTTGTATCTCATAACTGTGACAACAGCCCAGGAAGCAAGTGTGCCTTACTATTTCTCAAAGCTGTGTCAACATCCTGGAAAACAATTGCATAATAATAAGAAAAAAATGAAATTTTATGGTGTAGTTATCCTCCCAAAAGAACAGCAAGGGAGATAGAAGGAACTCATCCCCCTTGTCCCAACTAGCCTTCATAAGTAAACTGAGGGAAGAATAAGAAGTAGGTATATATTTGATAAATACAATTAAATGCTAAAAACAACAGCAAAACAACAAAGTAACTGGGCCTTTACTTACAAGGAGTTCCTCTGCTGGCTTCTTCCATAGTTACCCTGACATAGGGCTTACTAAAGTCTACTTCAATTTCATCAGAAAAAGGAGCTGGCTGCCGTAAGCCCTGAAAAGAGCAAAGTGAAGGGAAAAAAAGTTAAATTCAATGGTACAAACTGAAATACTCAAAAAACGAGAGCTTTAAAGAACAATCAGTTGTTCAACACGCAGTGACGAAAATTCCTCCTAAAACTTCATAACACGAAGAAGAAGAAGAAAAGGCATTCCAAAAATGACAAGTGAAAGTGGCCACCTCTTACCAGATGCGTACATCATGGTCTCAAGGTGTCTTACTGGTGATTTCAGGGTGAAGACTGAGCAAGGTGGCTGGGAACAGTCCTGAATGACTGGGCGCAGAGTGACAGCCCCTCGGCTTCAGGGCAGAGCCAGCCAGCCCTGTGCTCCGTGTCTAAACTGCCAAGGTCCATGAGTGCATTCAAATCGCTTCAACTAAGGAACCGCGAAGGCAGACAGCCCCTGCCCTTTACTGAGTGCCATTGTCACTGTGTGAGTCTTTACTGCAAATGCGTTCTGATGCTCCTAAGAGCCCTGTGAAGCAGGCGGTACAATGGTTGGGCATCCTCAGTTTAGAGATGAGGAAAACAAGGCTCAGAGAAGTTATATGAGTTCCGTGCGATCATTAGAGGCAAAGCTGAAATGAGAAGGCAGGTATGGTTTTTTCCTTTACAAAGGAAAGCCTTCCTCAGGAGTTTTTGTTAACTTTACTCCTATTTTATTCTATTTGATGCTAATGTGACTACAGCTGTGCTCTTAATTTTATTTTTGGATTGTTCCTTGTTAGTGTGTGTGTCTGTGTGTGCAATTTCAGTTCTTCTTGTATACTGATCTTATGTCCTATGACTTTGCTAAACTCAGTGATTAATTCTAGCAGTCTGATAGATTCCTTCGGAT
>VMDR010017371.1:0-20177 GCA_007922815.1 Macrotus californicus
GTTTTTATAACGTCGAAATTTCTTGTACAAGAACATCTAGGCCTTTTCATTAGATTATTTTGGTGTCCGGCAATAGAGATTTAAAGTGGATTTTTAATAAGGAATGTAGGTTGAATGAAGGATAATTAATAAATCATGATTCCTCTTATGTAAATTAAAATTTCATATATGTAAAAAAGTAATATATGTAAAAAAGATTTTTAAATATATTTCGCATATATTTCCTATGTATACTATTTTATTTTTTGAGCTTTTTATATTTTGAGTTTATTCTTCATTTAATTTTGAAAGCACTACTATGGTTGAATATTAAAACAAAAACAGTAGCAAGTAGCAAGCATATTATGGCTATAGTCCTTCGCTCATTCACTACTGTATAAAAAATGCCAGCAGGGAGTGTCATTCACTGGCCCCATTAAGAGGTCTGACCCTGAACCTCATCTTAGATGATATTCGTCATCCTCACATGCTTCTCCATTGTAATGGCGCCGTCGTTTGGGATTTGGATCAAAGTCCACCAGCTCTACCTGGTCCATTCCATCAGTCTCTTCTATTTCCTTCCTCTCAGGTAGGAGTTTTTCAGAAAAGAGAATTAATCAGGAGAGAGAAAGACATTTTCAGGAAGGTTTACCTTAACTTCGACGACTAGGTGACCCTTTTCATACGGTCTATGATACATTGGCATGCCTTCATTTATCACACACGTGATACCTCCATGCTTGACCTAGATGAGAGGTGATGACTATGGTTCGGTTGTTAAGAGTCACTCCTGACTTCTGGGAGCCACACAATGCTTCAACCAGCTATAGGTCCATACACATGGAAGGTCTTCTCCTTGCCAAGCGAAAACAGTGTGGTCCTTCTGATCTAAAACAATGATAGGATCTCCTGGCTCTAGTCCTGGTGCTCGGTCTTCTTCACCATGAAATGCTATCTTCTGGACATCTTTCATGCCTTTGTCCCTATGAACTTCTAGAATCTTCTTCTCTTGAACTATCTTCCTTCCATTGCAGCTTTTGCATCTAGCTGTAGGACCGATCGGCTCCCCGCGGCCCTAGCACTCTTGCACACAATGAATTGGCTAAATCATTCCAGGTCCTAGCTGATGAATTCTTATTTGCATCCCAGTACCCCGGCCATTGGGACAGCACTCCACTGTTCCTATCTTACCACCTCGACCTTCACATTTGTCACAAGTCACATTCTCTTGCACAGCTAGTTTTTCTTGTTGCGCCATTATATGAATCTGCTAAGGTTACCGAGAGCTGATGCACAAGATTTTTACCTCTCCTTTCTCTCTGTGTCCTCCCTCCTCCAAAACGCACATCAAAGATGTCCATGGGGAGCCAAAACCACCACCTGCTCCACCTTCTTTAATTGCCTGTTCTCTTTTATCATAAAATTTCCTTTTCTTTGCATGAGAGCACTTCATTAGCTTGAGAAATCTGTCTCAACTTCTCTCCTTCATTTGGATTCTTATCAGGGTGGTACTTCAAGGTGAGCTTCCTGTAAGTCTTTTTCAATTCTTCTTGGGTAGCATTGGATTTGACCCCAAAACATCATAGTAAGTGGTTTCTTTCACCATTTTTGACAGCCGGGGAGTGGGCCGAGGCAGGTGTGAGGGGGCAGAAAATAACATGTCACTGCGCACAGCTCCAAAAACCACCATTCCTTGCCTTCTCACAGAGTGTTCTGGAAAGTTCCGCCTATTTCCTATATATTTTAGATATGTAATACGTATTTTAAGATTTATAATTAAGATTTCATCTGTTCTCTTTCAAAATACAGGTCTGTTTTTTCTTCATATCTTCTAACTGATTGTTACTTGTAAATATAAATGTAATTGAGTTGGGTATATTAATATTTTGCCCTATTAATTTGCTTAATTACCTTATTGCTTATAATAATAACTTGAGTTTTCCAGTTATTCAACACTATCATTGCAACTAGACATACCTAATCTTTTCTTGAAAGAAACTTTATATTTTATAACAGTTTTAGACTTACAGAAAACTGCAAAGTACAGCGAGTTCCCCTATACCCCCACATCCAATTTCCCCTGTTATTAACATCTTACACTAGTATGGAGCATTTGTTATGTACTCAGTGAACCAGGATTGATATATTATTATTAACCAATGACTTTATTTTATTCACATTTCCTTAGTCTTCAGCTAATGTCCTTTTTCTCTTCCAGAACTAATTACATTTAGTTATCTCTTGGGCTCCTCTTGGCTGTGACGAGGCATTCCTCGTCTTTGATGATGTTCACAGTTTTGAGGACTATTGGGCAAGCATTCTGTAAAATGTCCCTCTAGTCCAATTTGTAGACCTCTGATTTATTCCTCTTATCGCATGGAGCTGGTCCGTGCAGGGTGATGTTACGTGGACATGATGAGAGCAGACCTTCCTGTCTTGTTTCATTTTTTGCTGGGATGCCTCTGCGGTGCCCCGTTAAGCATTTAAGCCAGGACAGATATCTGTTTGATGGTGATAACAAAATATTACATTCCTATACTTTTGTAGTACTCCTATCCTGATCGTAGTCAATATTGCTTTTCTTAGAGTCTACGTCTGAATTATTGAACAAGCTTATGTTTGGGGCGAGGGCTCCTGTAGTTTTCCAGACCAGCTGTCTCAACCTCAGTGGCTCTTCTGCCGCAGAGACAGACTTGCCTCCTGCAAATCTGAAATTTGGCAAATCTCAACAAAAGTGGGACTAAGAAGACTTCCGACCCAATCTTATTCGTCCCACGTCCTGCACCCCATGGTGTCCCCCATGCTTCAGGAAATGTATCTTCATAGTGCTTCCTGAAGTCTGTCACTGAGGCACCCTTTCCTCCCCCTTCTTGTCATCTTTTCCCACAATTTTTACCAGCTTTTCAGTAGAACTTACTACATATATATTGTCGTCTGAAAAGTGTATCTCTTTCCAGGTTTGACCAAGGATGGAATTTGTGGGGTTTTAAATGCACTCTTCTGGCTGTTATTTTACAGTTTCCCAGAGAAGGCGAAAATGCAGACTTCTGCAGCTGTGTTCATACCAAAAGTCTTAAAGAAGTAATTTTTGACCCAAAGACCGCCTACTAATTTCTGGAACTAGGGGGCAATTCAATCAATCTTTGAAGTGTGTCACATAAAGTTTTATTAGAAACATAACGGGGATTTTGGAGAGAGGACTGGTGAAGTTTTCGTGGTGAAATAGAAACTTGAATCAACGTGTAGAGAACTTGATTAAGAGATAAGGAAATTCACTCATTCAGTAAAAAAAAAAAAAAACCTGAACTAAAGAACTGCACAAGGCATTTTGCTAGACAGTTAGCTGGTGGTTGTTGTCGGTCAAGTTAGTCTAATTCATGCTTAGAATATTGTTTCCCCTGGACCTCTTCGGGGGAATAAAACCAAATTTATCTACTTAAAGAAGAGCTTCAATGTATGAAAGCACTTAGTGTGCTTCGGATTTTCTGAAAGGGAAATTTGGAACCATTGTAAACTTTTTTTTTTTTTTTTTTTTTTTGGTGATAAAGGAAGGAGTCTTTATTCAAAAGCTTCACAGTTTTGGAGGAACAGCTTTGCATGCGCAGTAGTCACAGCTTATCAATTAAGGCTAACATCTTTAACCCTTTAGTTACAGCTTTAATTACTTAAGCCTATCAATTAAGGCTACGCTCTAACACCTGGGTTCTCCTAGAATTCCCGTTAGTTTTTAGTTATCTTGTTTCTGTAGGGTTAGTTTACAAACTAAAATATAAGATACAAAAGCTACACAATTTTGGAAGAAGGCCAGGCTTCTGCCTCAGAGCCCATTCCCTCTAGAACACCCAAAGAATAACCCTGCCACCTTCTGTCAGGCCAGCCCAGTCCTAGGCTATGCTCGGAGTTCCTTCCCATCCAGAACACCATCTGTTGGGAAATTCGGGCAGCTGCAGCACCATCATCCAGGCATCCTCGAAGAAGAGCCGGATAGCCCGAAAGAGCCAGCCCAGGAGCTAGAGAGCCCAGGAGCCAGAGAGCCAGCTTACTTCCATAAGAGTCTTCTTACTTCCATGCGCCCTGGAGGCATCCAGCTTCTCCCCACTGCAAACTTTTAAAGGGTATAATACTGTAACCACAAAAATGGCTGGAGTCCTGGCTGGTGTGGCTCAGTGGATTGAGCCCGGCCCTGTGAGCCAAAAGGTTGCTGGTTCGATTCCCTGTCAGGGCACATGCCTGGGTTGCAGGCCGGTCCCCGTTTAAAAAAAAAGAAAGAAAGAAAGAAAAAAAAAATGGCTGGAGCTGTGTCTGGTTCATTTAAACCAAGGAAGTCACTGACTGGTAAAGATATAGGGTGTCAAATGACTGAGGCACCACCAAAGGTAGACAAGACAGGAAGGGAGAGGTGTAAGGACGATGCCTCAGGGCGTGAGGCAGGCAAATTGTGGGAGCAAACATAAGACTGACTAATGGAAGCGTAGGAACCAAGAGTCAAATTGGGGTTGATAGTCAGAGGGCAATGAGTAAAGAACATCCCTGATGCAAAGATTATGCCCCTTTATTTTCCCACACCTGAGGTAAATTTCCATTTATATTAGGTGCTTACTTGTCCCCTGTGGGATCCAAAAGTCCCATTTTAGATTGGGGTTCCTGGAAACAGACTCTGAGTCTCAGAGATTAGCATCCAGATTTGGTGGGGAGCCTTCCTGGGAGCATGAAGGAAGCACCAATAGGCAAAGGTGAACTGCAAGGTAGTTACTACAGAAGTCTCAGCTAATCTTCGGGGGAGCTCTGGAGTTGAAATGGTTCTTCGTAGTTGTCCCAAATTAAGGTAAGAAGGTGTTTTGTTTCCGGCCATTATCTAGTCACTGGATGTGAACTGGGCCTGGAGAGGACAATCCTGAAAGGGGGCTAGCCGAGAGCTGTCACCTGTCAACGCGCCTGGTGGCTGTAGCATGAGTGCTTCAGTCCTGGACAGGAGTGTACAGGTGGCACCCATCGAAGTTCACTAATGGCGGTCTCTAGCCAGGTAGAGGGGGCAGCTGACTTGGTAGCTCAGAACTGCAGCCTCTGTGGTGTCCCTCACCTTTGCCTGCCTTGCTGCTCTTCCCCACTGCCCACACTTTGCAAAAACCTACTAACTGCTCCCTGAACACACAGTATGCTCTTAACATCACCCTACCTTTCCATGTGCTCTTTTGTCAGTCTAGAATGTCCTTTCTCCCTTCCATGCATCAACGCCAAGCTCCTTTAACAAGGCCTACTTCAAAAGCTAATTGTATTTAAAAACTCAAAACTGAATCAATTTCTCCAGCCTCTGGGGTCCCAAAGCACATTGTTTCTAATTCTTTGATCATATCTGCCGTGCTTACTGTTCTAGTTGGTCTTATGTTTGAGTTAACCTTTATCAGATTGTGAATTCAATGAGTGCAGAACTTACTCTTTTATACTATTGTTCTCTCCACAACCCAGCATGCTGCTTGACACCAAACAGACATTCAACAAATAGAAATTCATTACATCAAATGCTCCAAATTGCTATCAGAGTGCTTAGGAAAAAAATCCCTAAAGGTCTGAAGACCCTTTGGCATCACCCTGTACAAAATTTTCCCTCTCCTGGGAAAAAATGATATTTATTTTTTCCGTATCATCTGAGTGCTTACTATGGACAGGTACTGCTAGGGCTCCTTCCTATTCTTATTGTTTTTAGCGGTGGTGTTATTAAGGTCAAATTCACATACTATAAAAAATGTGCAATTCAGTGACATTTAGCATATTCACAATGTTGTGCAGCCATCACCTCTGTCCAGTTCCAAAACATTTACATCAGCCTGGAAACAAACCTGTTTCTATTGTTCTTAAACAAATTCTACCTAGTCTTTCCAGAAGCTAGGCATGGTGTAACAACAAAGGAATGAGTCTAATGTCCAAAAAATTCATAGTTTAACCCACCTGTGTGTAGAAATCATGCTGGCTTGCATTTCTATGTTTCTGTTACTGACTGGGAGGGACCTTTCTTTTCCATGTTCCGAGAGGGTCACGTTTGGGTGTCACTAGAGGTTCTGCAGTCCCATCCTGAGGAGCTATCCCCCAGCTTTGGAAAAAGGGAAGCCCCGAGCGACTTGAGGTGATGGAGGACCCCACTGCTGGCGGAGGGTTGGAAGCTGTGTGATCGCCACCTCACGCATGCCTAGTTAGCGTTGTATGTGATGGGGAATGAAGGGACAGTAACCCCCTTTGGCCAGTCCTTGTCTTTTGGTCCTTCTCCCTGTGATTAAATTAATAAAATCACACGCTTTACCAGGAAAGAGGAGGCAGCTGCTGGTGGAGCCAATCCAAAACAGCCTTTATCTGCGACCCAGGAACATAGACGATTCGCGTTAACCTCCTTATTTCTTTCAATCATTCTGCAATATAGTCTGCTTTGTAGATCAGAGAAAACGGAGGCTAAGAGAGGAAAGAAACGTGTTCAGGCTCATAAGGGAATGCAAAAGGGGGATTTGGCAGGCCCTAGCACACCACGTAGGGGTTTTCTAAGGAAACTCTGCCTGGGAACCCGTCCCCCCCCCCCAACCCCCACTTCTTACCGACTCTGATCTCCAAGTGCGTTGTGACAAGATAGCAACTCTATCTCCCACCCTAAGAGGAGATCTGAACAATGAACCCCCTGATTCCTCCCCTTGGGCACATCCGCATCATCTTCGTCCTGTAGCTGATGTAGGGAAGACAAGGCCAGGGAGACCTCGGCTGCTTGCGCTCCCATCCGCCTCAGATCAAAGTAAACACGATCAGGAAAAAAGACTCTGTGGGTCTATATACACATTTATTTTATATTGTTTCTATTAAGGCAACATCAACATACCCTTTTCAAATCACTTTTCTGAAAATAAATTTTCTGAAAATGCATTCTTCTAAAATGTACAGCATGCAATAATGTGTGAATTTACAGAAGCAGTTTAAACTGGGTTACTCAGTCAATGGCAAGGTAGACTTTTTTTGCCAGATAGGCGTTTGTTTTTGGAGGGGTTATAAGTGTCCCTGTTTTACAAAGTGTGCCCAGACTTTGTTAAACTCTTTACATAACTGATTAAGGCTGTAAGAATGTTCTTTATGGTGTAAAATGATTAATTATATGATTAAAATGACAGGAAAGGACTGAATTTTTGAGTCATGCAAAAGTTAAAAACTAGGGCCAATATTTTAAAAGAGAGGATGACACTCTTCACAATGTCATCGCTTGCCAGTCATTTTTATGTCACGTCAACAATAACATTTTTGTTGATTATCCCTGCCTCCCTTGATTGCAGGCACTTCACAAGAACAAAGGGAGCATTCTCATGTTTAGTAGTCCTTGTTCTTTTTAGTTTTGAAGGCACTGTTTGTAAATAAGTAAAAGACTGCAAGTAAAGGTATCGGGGACTAGGTAATATTTTTAAATTTTCAATATTCATCTCTCATAATTAAAACAAAGTATTTGAATTTCCACAAGTATGTTTAGATTTTTTAATGCCTTGAATTTTGTGTTTGGAAATCAGACCATACTAATGTCTTCCTATCCTTATATTCAGGATCAGCATTAAAAGTTTGGCTTCCATTAACAAGTAATCCCTTACATTCAAAGAATCAGAACTAAGTTCATTACTTCACTATTCATTTCTGCATACACCTGGCTTCAGATATATTATTAGAAAAAACACGGGGACAGCCTGTCGAAGCTTTCTATATCGCTCCATGAAAGCTAGAAATTAATTAAAGAGCCCATTTTTTTCCAGCAGGAAGTAGTGATTTATCCCACCAATTCTCTTCTGTTTCCTCAGGAGAACTCTATCTGACTCCATCTGATTAGAATCAAATGGTCTTCCCCTTCCAAAATTATTCCTAACCTCTTTGAAAAACTGCTCAGAGTTCCCCTTGGGTTTACTTATCACACCCGCCAGCCTGGTGCGGGGAAGGACACCTCAGTCCAGGCGAATGCTCACTGCAGTGAACTGTGTGCAGCAAGAGGAAAGCTTGATTGCAGCGTGAGAAGCTGATTACATCACTGCAGGGGATGGAGTCTTCTCCCTGACACTTACTTGCTCAGGAACTCTTACTATAATACAACTTTAAGTGAGCTCTTCACTTGGGAAGCTTATTAACTCCGTCTTCTGCATTCCCATTTTTTACAGAGCATCATTGAGGTCGTGATCCACTGTGGACTGTGTGTAAGATGAGCTGGAGGGGTCAGGGAAGTAAATCTGGAGGAGTCTACAGTATTGGCAGAGCACAGAAGAGCCCCCGCAGGTTTTGAAGAGCTGGATGATGTACTTGCGAAATTTCTCCCCCAGGAAAAAGTAGATGACTGGGTTAAGGCAGCAGTGAACAAAAGCCAACGTCTCTGTGGCCTGAAGGGCATAGTCCAGGTGTCTTTCAAAGGTGCAGTCCTGGATGACCTCTAGGTCCACCAGGGTCTCCAGGAAGAGCACCACATTGTATGGTGTCCAGAACCCCAGGAAGAGGACCACCACGGCAAAGATCATCTTCACCGCCTTGTTCTTCTTCTCGTTTTTACAGTGCTGCAAGGTCCTGATGATCATGGAGTAGCAAAAGAGCATGATCCCTAAGGGGATCAGCAGCCCTAGAATGTTGATCTCCAGGGAGCTCAGAACCTTCCACCATGTGGAGTTGCGCGTGTACTTGGTTTTGCAGTAGGTATGCCCCTCCTCTGTGTAACAAGTGCTGAATAAAAGCCCTGGCAGGGAAACAAATACAGCCACTGCCCACGTGACCAAGCTGGTGATGACCCCGTAAGTCACAGTCCTGGCTCTCAAGGAAAACACCGCATGTACAATTGCCAGGTATCTGTCTATGCTCATGAGCATGATGAAGAATATGCCACTGTAGAAGCCCACCAGGTACATCCAGGAAATAATCTTGCAGAGACTTAGTCCAAAAACCCACTGGTCTGCTGCATAGTAGCCCCAGAAAGGGAGGCAGAGCACAAAGAGCAGGTCCGAGATGGCCAGGTTGAGCAGGTACACGTCAGTCATGGACCTGAGCCGCTTGTACTTGAACAGGACCAGAACTACCATGGAATTTCCAAGCAGACCAAACAGAAAGACTATGGAGTAGAGCGGGGGCAGGAAGATCCCCCTAAAGGCTTTGATGCCTTTTTTGGTGCAAGGTTCAGGGATATTTACATAGAGGTAGTAATTGTTATAGATGCTGTCATCCACGGTGGTGTCTGCTATATCCGTGGTGTTCATTTTCAAATCTACAGGCTCCCCAAGGCGGGTCTGAGTCCAACCAGAAGAAGCTAATGAGGAGGAGAGCAAACGAGATTTCTGTAAGAACAAAAGCAGATCAAAACAGCACTGAGTGCAGAGAACAGCTGCTCAATATTTTGCCCCAGATCATTCTACATCCTTTCCAAGCTTCCCAAGTTGAAGGGCTCAGTTCCTCACAGGTCAGTGCAGCCAAATGAAATAATCCTGGCCCTGGCTAGTGTGGCTCAGGTGGTTGGAGCAACGGCCCGTACACCGAAAGGTTGGGAGTTCGATTCCCGGTCAGGGCACACACCTGGGTTGCAGGTTCACTCCCTGGTTGGGGTACCTATAAGAGGCAGCCAATCAATGTTTCTCGCTCACATCAATGTCTCTCTCTCTCTCTCCTCCCACCTTCCTCTCTCTTTTAAATTAAAAAAAAATTTTTTTAAACACTTTTTAAAAAAGAGTCCTGCCCTTTGGAGTCAGACAGATTCCAAATTCCAGCTCTGCTACTGTTCTTGCCCCTCTCCTGAGAGCTTCGGTTCTCTCCTCTGTAAGGGGATGCATTTCTAAAAGGTAGTCTGGGTTACTGAAGTCACTTGCAGGAAGTTCAAGGCTAGCTGATGTCCCCAGCAGCACTACACCAAGGGCCTTTCCGACATAAAAACAGAAAGTATTTTAATATCTACCTGTGTTACCCCTTTAGGTTGTAACTCTAAAAATGCAGTAATTACTTAGGTGATCATTAAGCTAGAAGGAAACCAGGTTGGTCATTTGCCTTTATATGAAAATTCTTATTCCTCCTCCTACATGCTTTGCACTTCTTAGATTTCAAAGCACGTTCGTTGGTATTGTCCATTTCCTCTCACTCCCATGCTCCTGTCCCCAGCATCCCACCATCCCAACAAAAACTGCTACTCTAAGGCAATCAAGCATACTGAGCCATTGTGCAGATAATTCATGAACGATTCAGAGAAGTTAAGTTACTTCTGAAGGCCACACAGCTATATACAGAACTTGCTCTTCAGACTCCACATCCCAGGCTATGCTGGCAAAGCAGGTCAGGCGGTGTTGAGAATGGAAGGGCTCTGATTTATGGTTTTTGCTGGTTTCCATGGTATAAATACTCCCACTGTGGACAAGGTCAAGCTATCAACTGCCTCATAAAATTCCTGAATATTTCCCAACCCGCTCTTCAGAGTTGGTGAAAGTGGGCTCCTGTGCCCCACCGCCGGGTACCACGTTCACGGCAGAGCATCAACTCCGGTGGGAACATGCCCGGCCCTCCACGCCGGCGTGGCTAGTCTCTCCCAGGCCAATTTGACACTAATGCAGCAAACCTGTACTCAAGGTCCTCCCAAAGGTTACAGTACTTACATAAGTGGGTACACAGAGGGAAATGTTTGGTCTTTCCATCGAAACCATATATGAAAATCAATGCTATGCACTGAATCCTATCAGTGTGGGAATTAGTTTGACAGATCTAGAAACGGCACATCAGAGCCAGAAATAAAATCTCTGCGTCCTCAGCCACCCTCACTTCCTATCTAAATCGGCAGATGAGGTTAAAACCTGCCTAAAGTTACACACATGTTCATAATCACTCATTTCCTATCTAAATTGGCAGATGAAGAGGTTAAAACCTTAAAGTTACACACAAGTTCACGTGTGAATCAGAGCAATTTAGGAATGAGCTCTCTGACTCAAAGGCAATTCCTCTTGCTTCCTCTTTGTAAAATTACAATTTACATTCAGTATTATTCTGTATTCGTTTCAGAAGGAGAGCATAGCGATTAGACAATCCAGCACTTTACAGAGCAGCCCCCCACACCAATATTTCAAGTATCTGCCTGGCCCCATATGTAGTTATTATGACATTATTGACTTTATGCTTCTCGCTTTCTTCTTATTCGTACCCTGAGGTTCCTTATTAAAGCCCTTTTCACAGTGTGGAGTAATTAATTCACAGCTGCTCCGTGCCTCCCATCCTCACCAGCACACGCCCAAACACCTAAGCTCTGTGTTTCTCAAGTGAGAGATTTTGGTTTACTCCTGCAGACAGATGCTGAAGACTGATGCACCTCAGGGTCTCAAAAAAAAAAAGTGTTAAACAAATAGCAATTCTGTTTAAATGAAGAACAACTGTAGTCTTTCTGTACCATTTTTGCCAGTGAAAACTGAAGAAACAAAAGAGGCCGAGGAGTTAGGAAATTATCAGAACACACAAGAGAAAACACAGCCGGTAAGTATTTGGAATTATTCTACCATCCTTATCTGTGCAGTCCTTCTTGACCTGAGAGTCTTTGTAGAAGAGAGAAGCAGAAAGGGGTATATGTTTAATGAAAATTGTCTGCATATGCTGAGCATGTGGACTTAGGCCAGGCGTGTGCATACACGAGTGCCGTCAGATGGGGACTCGGAGGGTGTGGGTCCAGGTAGAGCATGTGTGACCTCCAAAATAGGAGCCAAATGTGAGCACTGGACCAACCAAGATGCCCGAGTGATAGGACTAGGGGAGTGGCTGGCCAGCTTCAGTACTTCCAAAGTCCTCATACCTGTATAGAAATCAGCCCACAGCCTGAAACCTTGGGCATGGCCCCATCCATCCCCACTTACCTTGCTTTTCTGATAGTGGCTCTGAGGAAGGTCTGCAAGGCAGTGTCAAACTTGCTCAAGAAGCAGAATCAAGAAAGACAGGTGCCTTTGAAGGGCATGTCTTCCTGTGAGCTCTGACTCTGTTCCTTACCCATCTCTGCTGAGTTCAAGTGGTTTTTTTTTTTTTAATAGAAGAAAGAGAAAATGACTCTTAATGACTCTTAGTGACTCTTAGTCACTCATTTCCCAAAACTGAAAGCTGGGTTAAGGAGAAAAATGAAGTAAATTACTAAAAAGAGAAAACTAAAAAAAATCATTGATTTGCTGTATTTCTAATTTAAAAATTGTCCTTTTAGCTGGCTGTCTGCAGTAGAAGGGATCTTTATATTCTGGATATTCTGTCCATTATTTCCTCATCAGGGATGTGCAGTGGCGAGCAATCCAGATGTGTGATATTCTCTGAAAAAGTGGCATCTGTGGAGGTCAGAATGAGAAGTCAGACATACTCAAGAAAAAGGGTAGCCAGGCAGAGAAGAGAAATGTACACAAATACACATATCTAGGAGTCACCTGGAAGACCTCAGTCGGCCACATTCAGTCATGGAGAAATCCTCAATCTTGTGCACGTGACATAACAATAGAGCTTCAAGCCCCTTTTGCAATGGGAAGACCCCTCCCCCAAGCCCCTTCTACTTAGAAATCGTGGTGACTTTACTGCCAGTGATCTTGGCTGAGTCCCTTTGGGTTTGCTTAGCCGTCGTAGCCAAGGGGCTGACACCAGTCTTGTCTTCTGTGTATATATCCTCAGCTTCGGCCAGCTTTCCAATGCTTTCCCTCCACACGACTGGAGTTGTTTAGTTCTACAGTTCAGCTTGAAAGAGCTGCTCATGGCATTTTTCTTGAGGAAGTTGCCCGAATAGAAACTAAAAGGTTGACCTAAAGCATTGTTTATCAAGCTTCTTTTATGATCACCCCCACGAGGAGTCTTTCCCGTTGTTTTTTCTGAATCACCTCCCCATGAACTTTTAATACCACAAACTGTGTATCTGTTTATGTAATATACGTGTATCTGTGCTTTACGCGCACAGAAAGAGTAAGGTTTTTTTCACCCCTGGGAACAAATGTTTTTTGCCAAGAATGCTGTTAAAATCCTACAAGGCAAAGGAGAGCCCTTGACAATAGTGATCTATCCCAGAATGTCAATAGGGCTGAGGGTGAGAAACCCTGAGCGAGACCAGTGTTCCCATAGTGTGAACCACGCATCCAGATTCACAGATATCCTGGGGAAAAAAACAAATAGAGATCTGTGGTCAAATAAATTTGGCCAGTGCTGGGCTTGGGTTCAGGTTAAATACAGTTCCTTACTGCAATGCTTCTTGGTGGTTTCCAATGCTAACATCATTGTGAACTCTGGAAGACAGGCATTGAATGAAAATGTCCCAGTGAATCTATACCCACTATGCAGAGCAGTTTATTATATATATATATATATATATATATATATATTAATGAGGAGGCTGAGGAAGTTTCTACCATGGAATTGTTGACCTTGAGGGACAAACTAGAGAGCTGAGGGGCACCGTGCAGAAGATGTGAAAGCACGCGCCTGGCGAGGCCATGGCCACGCCCACCTGAGCACAGCGCCTCGGAAGTCTCCCATGCTCCTAGCTGGCAGGGTGGAGGTTGTTAAGGTTCTAGAACATATGATAGATATCCAGAGGTCCAAATCACCGTAAGTGATCACTGGTCAGTCTGGGTCCTGAGATGATCCCTTAAAAGCTAGTGAGTGCTCCCAGGGATGGATCTGGCCACGTGATGGGTATCACAGATCAGGAGTGAGAGAAACCGCGGACTGCGGTGTCCACGTTGTTTGAGAATACTTGCTTGGAGGTCTGCTCAGTCTGGGCTTGGGGCTCAGTCCCACCACTTTCTAGCTACGGAACCTCAGTTTTCTCACCTGTAAGAGGGTGTTAATGCATGAGGATTGCGGAGAGAGTAATGAGCTAATAATGTTTGTGAAGCACTTAGTACAGTGCCTGGTGCAGAGAGGTGCACAGCAATGGCATCAGCAGTGAAAATTAGTGGGGTAAATAAAATGCACAGGAATGACTTTTTCTCTTGAAATAGCTGAGCCCGGCGTGCTGCCCTTTGCCATAACTAGGAATCCAAGAAATATTTGGACTTAGACTCAGGGGGCCACATTTGATTTCTGAGTCAGTGTTCAGATTAAAAGGAGGTTCCAGGCTTGCAGGTTGCAGAGAGCAGTGTTCAGACTTAACATGCCTGTCCTAGAGAAACACTAAACAGGCTCTCCCTCCAGAAAGGGTTTCAAAACTCACCAAGCCCTCCCCCACCCCCCAAAAAAGGATCAAATTTTTGGTAATGCCTATTTCATAGACGGGGAAACAAGAGCCTAGAGAAGGGAGTTGGTGTGCTCAAGACAACATGGCCAGAGACGGGATGGACACTCCTCACGTTTTCATGGACACCATCTTCCACTGGCCTGAGTTTCTGAAAACTAAACAGGAGTAGCCAAGAAAAAACATCCCAGGGTAACCCCCCTCCAAATCGAGGTGGTATGCAGCTCAGCGCAGCAAGGGTACTCCCAAAAGAAAGCACTAACATGAGACTACAGCGCCCCCTGGTGTTACCAAGCCTTATTTCAACACCGAAGACATCCAAGTGCTTCACCCAGCCCACACAGGACCAAACGCATCCACAGGGAACAGCGTAGTATCTGACATTGGAAGCCATAACCTCCCAAGGCCTTCAGGAGGAGCTCAGGGACTGAGCTCTAGAACAGTGGTGGTAAAGCATCAAATATGTGGTGTCAGACTTGTCACAGCTTAAAATGAGAGAAGGCTGCCAGGCAGGGCCACACGGGGCAGGGATGGGGGTTGGGGGTGGATACCCAAGAACTGGGTAACACTGGGTTATACCGCAAACTGGCACCGTAGGGGACAATTATGTATGGCAAGCAGGTGGTGTTAGTTTTCATGGGTTCTCTGTCAATTGGTTAACTTCAATAATTTTGTGGGCTCGGAGCAGAGAGGCTGGTGCACAGTGACCCCAGAAAATGAGAAGCCATTATGGGAAGTGATTGTCATATGGACCTACCTGACCCAAAAGAGAAACTGTTAGGCCTCTAGCCAGGGCTTCAAATTGAGTCAAGACAGCATTTAAACAAACTATATTACAGGAGAGGTCAGAATAAACAGATAAAATTTGGGTAAGGAAATAGAAGATTGCAAACAAATAACAAATTGATTTTTTTTAAGATAACTAAAAATCCTTGCACTTTTGAAAATTAGAAAACATATGTTCATATAACCTAAATGGCAAAGAAAATATCATAATAGAAAATATAAAACACTCATAACCAAATAAAATGCAGGAGGGCCCTGGCTGGTGTAGCTCAGTGGATTGAGTGCAGTCTGTGAACCAAAGGGTCACCAGTTTGATTCCCAGTCAGGGAACATGCCTGGGTTGTGGGCCGGGTCCCCAGTGGGGGCCACGTGAGAGGTAGCCACACACTGATGTTTCTCTCCCTCTCTTTCTCCCTGCCTATCCCTCTCTCTAAAAATAAATAAATAAAAACCTTTAAAAAATGCAAGAGGGATATCTCAGGAGCTTCAATCTGTCCAACATTCAAACCATAGGGGTGCTAGAAGGAGAAGAAAAAGAGCAAGAAATTGGAAATCTAGTTGAGAAAATAATTAAAGAAAATTTCCCTTGTTTGGTGAAGGAAATAGACATGCAAATCCAGGAAGCATAGAGAGTCCCACACAAGATGGATGCAAAGAGGCCCACACCAAGAAACATCATAATTAAAATGCCAAAAGTTAAAGAGAAAGAGAGAATATTAAATGCAGGAAGAGAAAAGCAATTAGTTACCTAAAGGGTGTCCCGATAAGACTGTTAGCTGATTTTTCAAAAGAAACCTTGCAGGCAAGAAGGGATTGGCAAGAAATAGTCAAAGTCATGAAAAGCAGGGACCTACAGCCAAGACTGCTCTAGCCAGCAAAGCTATCATTTAGAATCAAAGGGCAGATAAAGAACTTCCCAGACAAGGAAAACACTAAAGGAATTCATCATCACCAAACCATTATTATATGAAATGTTAAAGGGACTTATTTAAGAAAAAGAAGATCTTTAGAAAAAGAAAAAGAAGATCAAAATTATGAACAATAAAATAGTAAAAAATACATATCTATCAACAATTGAATCTAAAAAACTAAGCAAACAAGAAGAACAGAGACAGAATCATGGATAAGGAGAGTGTTTTGATGGTTGCCAGATGGGAGTGGTATGGGGGAATGGATGAAGAGGTGAGGGGATTAAGAAGTACAAATGGGTGGTTACAGAACAGCCATGAGTATGTAGAGTACAGTACAGGAAATGGGGAAGCCAAAGAATCTACGCATGACTCGTGGACATGAACAATGGGGTAGAGATTGGGGGATCTGGGTGGAGGGAGCAAAGGGGGGAACATCAGGACAACTTTAATAGCATAATCAATAAAATATAATTTAACAAAAGAATAATAAAAATACTCCTGGACTCATTTTAAGAAGTGAATATAACCTTGATAACAACCAGACCAAATGAAAAAATAAAATTACTCAATTTCACTTATGAATATATTGATGCAATTATCTGATATAAAATATTAATAAATCAAACTCACTGAAGTTGAAAAATACATACTGGCCAAGTTACTTCATTTCAGAAAGGCAAAGATGGTTTGCTACTATAGAATCTATTAATAAAAATCAGGACATTAGCAGAATAAAAGAGAAAAGACATCTGACACAGAAAGAGCATTGACTATGAAAAACAATAAGATGGCTGATTTCAGGAAGATGGCAGAGGAGTGAATGGAAGTCACACTAACCTCCTCCCAGGACCAATCTGGAATTACAACTAAATTGTGGAGAAATCACCCAGAACAAACAACTGAGCAACAGCAAGAGAGAAGCCTTATAACCCGGGACAGACAGAAGAATCATCTTCAGCACTAACGGACTGGTAAGGAGTGCAGTGGAGACACAAGAGGGCTGGCTGGGCGTCCACAGAAGGTGGTTCCGGAGGGATAATTGAGCGGCTGGTTGGAGCCCCCTGAGAATGGGATCTAAACCCTAAGCTGGGATTCCCAGACTAGAGCACCAGAGCCCCGAAAGTACACAGAAAACAAGCAGCAGCAAGCGGCAGGGTTGCTCTCTGCCCGAGATGGATGGCTGGAGACGAGAAGAGCTGTTTAAAGGCCCAATGCACAAATTTTCATTGGCAGCCACTTATCTGGGCTCCAGCAGGCTGGAGACACCTGAGGAGAGACTGGGGATGGAGGCTTTGGGGAGAGAACCAAGAGAATAGATGCTGGGATCCCAGTGCTGAGTCATGCCCCTAAGGCAGCAGCCTTCCTGCTCAGGCAGACCTCTCCCTTCCCAGCAGCAGCAACCTGAGGGCAAACAATAGCCCCAACCCCAGGAGGGACTCTGCCCTGCCCTACGGCGCTTAGACCAGACTGCTGAGTGCAGAGTGACCAGATTAACCATGGAAGGTGACAGCCGCTGACAGTACTCTCTGAAGTCTGGAACTGGCTGCCTAAGGTCAGGCCGGGGTCAACATCTGACATCACCTGAGGCAGATCCAGAAAGGAAAAAACAGTGGTAAGTTCTAGAGGCTACCAAGATGAAATCCACTGTGGTCTTCTCCATGATCTGAGATATTTTCTTTCCTGCAGAGCTT
Source organism: Macrotus californicus (assembly GCA_007922815.1). NCBI lineage: Eukaryota > Metazoa > Chordata > Mammalia > Chiroptera > Phyllostomidae > Macrotus > Macrotus californicus. The sequence goes on from VMDR010017371.1 coordinate 17,562, forward strand.
TTAACATTCGTTCTCATCCAGCAAGTGTGTGCATGTTAAGTCACTAGATTTATACTACGGTTTATTTCAATTCACATACTTTGCCCCTCCCTTCTCTTACCCCATTTTCCCTTCCTCTTTCTTCTCTTTATTTTCATTTCAAATTTTGTTTTCTCTCTTGCTACGACTTGTCTCTATCCCATGCTCTTATTATTTGTCCCCCCAAGCCAATTTTCTTGTTAATGGTCATCTCACATCGTTTTCCCCCATTCTTAAAACACCCATGTTCTCTCTCCACCTTTACTGATCTTTGCTAGTTGGTTGTGGGTAGGGTAGTTGTTGTTGCATTTTTTTTTCAATTTTTTAAAATATTTTATGTATTTATTTTTAGAGAGAGGGGAAGGGAAGGAGAAAGAGAGGGAAAGAAACATCAATATGTGGTTGCTTCCCACGTGGCCCCTACTGGGGACCTAGCCTGCAACCCAGACATGTGCCCTGCCTGGGAAATGAACCCACAGCCCTTTGGTTCACAGGTTGGCGCTCAGTCCACTGAGCTACACCAGCCAGGGCTTTTTTTTCAATTTTATCTCTAGATCTTCACTAATTCTGTATTTCAAATATCAGACTTTACTGGCCCCCTCTCCTACTCATTTTTCCGTCTCAAATTTTTAATTTTGCCCTCTCTTAGCCAGTTTTTTCTCTTTTTTTGTCTCTCCTATTTCTCTTTCATCCTGCCTTTTTTTTCTTTATTCTCCTGTTTTTCTTTTTTTTTTCCCATTCATCTCAGATCTTGTTTTTTTTCCCTGTCTTAGCCTGGTTTTTGTTCCTCATTCTTAATATTCCCTCTATCATTTCAAAATCACTTCCCATTCCTCTAGACATCTCTTAAGCTTTTCTTTGTTTCTTTTACCCCCTCTTACTCCCATCCCGCCTGTATTAATTTCAGCTCATTTGTTGTTTGTTGATAGTACTGCGGTGGGTCTCTCTCTCCAATTTGGTTCCTATATTTTTATTAATCATTTACTACTTTTCCATCCTTCTTCTTTCTCTCTCACTTTGTTCTATTTTATATTACTTTAATTTCTGTTTAAACCTAATATTATGCGCTTCCCTTCTCATACCCCATTCCACCTGCTTCATTTCCTTTTTTATTCATGAGGTGAATTTTACCTTCTCTTTCCATTGCTCCAACTCCCAGCTCGTATCAGTGGCCCTCCCCCTACCCTCTCAAAATCATTTTTCTTTCAGCAGGTCATCTCATATCCACTCTCCTTTCTTATGACAGTCTTAATCTCCTTACACCCTTATTAATCCTGGTTCATTTGCTATTGATAGTGGGATCGTGGGGGAGCGATACATTTGCGGGTGTGGGCTTGTTTCTTGGGCTCTGTGGTTTTGTTCAGGCAGCACCTGCACAGCAGCACACTAGACGTGGAGGGCGGAGTGACCCTCAGTCAACCAGCAGGAGTGAAGGACCCACAGAAGAACGACTCAACAACAGTAAAAAAATAGCCATGATTCTAATCTACCACATCACATTCAGTAATATCCCCATCAATCTCATCAGAAAACTCTATGGATGAAGAAGTCATCATATTCGTCATAACGCATGTAAATTTTCCAAGATTATAGTCTTTTTTTAATGCTCCCCTGAGGGTATACTTATTGCTTTGGGAGAGAGAGAGAAGCATCAATGTGAGAGAGACGTCGAATGTATATGCACCCCGACCAGGGATCGAACCCACGACTTTTTGACGTATGAGACAACGCTCCAAACAACGGAGCCACCCAGCCAGGGCCCAAGATGATCATTTTCACTTGAAAGCTCAAATTTTATCACCGGCAACACATACTGTCAGTTATTTCACTTGAAATGGCAGGTCCACTCCTTTCATTTTTAACCAAATGTCTACAAAATACCTGTTTTCATTCAAACAAATACCTGTCTTTATTTTTAAAAATCTAAGTCTTTCGAGTTAAATTGAATTCCACGTGAATCCAGGTAGAGAAAAGAAGTCAGTTTTTCTGCTTCACCGAGGACCAGCTCAAGCACAGCTGGCGCTGAGCGCCGAGCGGTGAAGAGCACGTCTGCAGCACGGTTCTGTTGCCTCGATTTGTCCGGAGGTCCTAGTGGTTTTGCCCACCATCGCTCTTTCACTGGCCGTGCGTACATCACCAGAGTGGAAAAGAGAAACTGGTAGTGTGATGACAAACGTAGGTTTGATGTCATGGATCCCCTGGAAAGGGGCACAGGATTGCTGTCTTCAGGAAACGGAGCCCTCCAGCAGAGGGCGGCAGGTACAGCAGCATTTTCCAATTTGCATTGGCCGATTTAGGAAAGTTATTTCACGATAAAATTTAAATTATGTCTTTAAATCTGAAACATAACATTTCTTTTCATAAAACGTTTTAAAATATACAGGAGAATTGTACAAAACAAGTGTTACTTAAACTCGCAGCTCAGTTATATAAGAATTTTATTTATTTATTTATATTTTTTGGAGAAAGAGAGAGGAAGGACGGAGATTTGTTGCTACATTTATTGGTGCATTCACTGGTTGATTCTTGTGTGTGCCCCGACCTGGGATCGAACCCACAACCTTGGTGTATGTGGACAATGCTCTAACCAACTGAGCT
>VMDR010017372.1:0-20173 GCA_007922815.1 Macrotus californicus
CTGGTGTGACTTTGAGAGTTAGTTTACATAATGAATATAAAATGTGTTATGATTTTTTACCTTTTTTATTGTTGTTTAAGTACAATTGTCTCCCTTTCCACCCCACTCTACCCCCACCCCACCCATCCCTGCCTCCCACCCTCGAACCCACCCCCTTTAGCTTTCTCCATGTGTCCTTCATACGTGTTCCTTGATGATCCCCCATTATGATTTGTAATGATTGTCTAGTAAATCAACCTCCTAGGAGATTTCTCTTAAAATGGCTAGTGAAAACCAATTAATATAAATGTTTGCATCATAACCTTTTTTACACAGCTTTACTGAGATATAACTCACATATTGTACAATTTACCACTTAGAGTATAGAATTCATTGTTGGGCTTTTGTTTGTTTCTTTCCTTTTTATGTTCCTAAACTATGCAACCATCATCATAATCTAATTGTAGAACATTTTGTCCCCCACTAAAGGAAACCCCATGTCTCCCTGTAGTCAATATCAACTCCCACCCCACCCCACCGCCCTGCTCTAAGCAACCACTAATCTGTATTCTGATCTATAAATTGGCCTATCTAGACATTTCATATCAATTGACTCATATAATGTGCCTTTCTGTGATTGGTTCTTCCACTCAGCATGATGTTTTCAAGGTTTACCCAGGTAGTAGAATGTATTATATTTCTCTCTTTTTACTGCCAAATAATTCAGAAGTCCATGGTATGGATATGCCATATTTTTTATCTATCCATTTGTTGGAGTTTTTCCACTCTTTGGCTATTATGAGAGGTGCTGTTTGAAGCATTCATATAAAGTGTGTGAACATTTTTTTTCAGTTCTTTTGGGTATATACCCAGGAGTGGAATTGCTGGGCTATATGGTAATTCTACGTTGAACTTATTGAGGAAAATCTAAACTATTTTTCCACAGTATTTCACCAGTTCATATTCCCACTGGCAAAGTCTCAGGGCTCCAATTTCTCTAGATTCTCACCAACACTTATTATTGTCTGTCTTTCTCATCATGGACATCCCAGTGCTTATAACGTAGTATCTCATTGTGGATTTGACTTTCCTCTTTCTAATGACTAATGTTATCATGATCTTTATGCATAACTTATATTTTCTACTGAGTGCTATTTCCCAATTATTGAATGTTAGCTACCCATGATTTCAAGGATGGAAAGTCTCTGTGCAGTAATGCCGTTAAACTTAGATGGAAACTGCTGTAATGGAGGGCACGGATGTTGTCCTGGTGCCATTCTGAGTAGCAGAGCCCCCACCTGAGGTCTCAGTGCACGTGAGGTTCTGCCTCTGCTCTGTCGCAGGGCCACCAGAGAGTCTGGGCTGTTCTCTGTCTCCAGAATTCAATAGCAAATTGAGATCTTCTCACTGTTTGGAATAACTGCTTTTCCTTGCAGGTGATTTTAGAATACTTTAAAATGTTGATTTTGTTACGAATGATCACATTTTTTTGGTGCATAAAGGTCAAAAAATGTGAGCACAAAGCAGCATATCTCCATGGAGGGGACTTGCAGACTGGGTTTGGGGATTTTGATTTTTGAAAAGGGAGGCCAGAGTCTCCTGTTATTGATCTTGAGTCCAAATTGGGTAACCCCAGGTCCAGGGTGGTGGGAGGCCAGTGTCTGTGCTGTGAAGACAAAGAGGTTTCAGCATCAACTTATCCCGATCTTACAGGACCCAAGGCGAAGTATATACAGACAGAAGATGGAAACTGGTTCACCGGCAGTGAGTTTTCAATTGCAGGAGGCTACAAAAAATCAACTAATTGGAGGACCACTGTGTGCTGTGGTGGGAAAACCCTAAAACAGCTAATAGAGGTATTTCTGTGACGGGCAGGAGATGTGACTTCCCTTGTTGTGGTTGAAGATAAGGTCACTGATTCATCACCCAATATATGTTGAGTTATCTCTATAGCCCTGAGGCCCCTGACTTTCTGCTTTCCTAGGGGAGAGTTACCTGACACTTCTACTTCTGTACAAGACAACACATCAATTTGTCAAAGAGCTCTTTCATTTTGGGGTAGTTAGGGAGCTTGCAGGAGGAAAAGGTCATTCTGATGCAGGTACTTGCAGACAAGTTCATGCACTGAAATAAAGAAGATGGTCTCCAGTCAAACAAGTGGGCAGAATATACCCCAGAGAAAGAATAGTGTGAAAACCAGAACTACAACTACTGTGGCTCTGTGGGTTCAAACATTGTATGTGACTCGGCATAATCCATCAATTGGGGATGTTCACAGAAAGATTTAATGTCAGGCTAAAGAGTTTAATATAACATAGACAGCACAGAACCAAGGAATCTCCTGAGGTGGGACATGACATAATTTAAAACAGATTCTCAGACAACGTGGGCCCCTGAAATGACTTCATTCTCTTTCAGCCTAAGAAAACCTATAGTCAACCTGCAAGGCTCAGCTCCCATGTCACTCCTGTCTGAAAGTTTCCTAACTGACCTGCCCTGGTCACCCCTTCCCTGGGCCCCCTGAACTCACTATTGAGTCCCTTCTCACACTGTTTTATTCTTATCCTTCCATGCATTCCTTTTGTCTCTCTAGACCCCTTCAGAGTTTGTCCTTTTTTGTCTGCCTAGCATTATCCAGGTGTCTGACACCCTGTAGGTGTGGAATACATGCATGTCTTTTGAATAGCCCTGGTGTGAGGAGGCAAGTGGGAGTGGCACTGGTGGGAATCAAAAGGAGGGGAGAGGTGTCAAAGAGATTGTGAAGGAGAATCTCTGAAAACTTAGGAAAAAAGCACACGAGCAAGGAAACAGGCTCTGAAGATTATTTTCTGGATTCCATGGATGAATTCTAGAATATGTACAGGTGAGGAGAGAGAGATTGTTTCCCATTGGGCTGAGAGTTTGAAGTCCAAGAAGAAACATTTACAAGGAGGTTAATACCAGACTCACAAAACATAAACACAGGCTAAGCATATACTTGGTTCTTTTTATCTTTAGGAAGAAAAACTACCTGCACTGTCAAAAAAAAAACAAGGCAAGGAAATAGAGGTGATTATCCTTTTATACTAGTTCTTATTACATAACAGATTTTATATCTGCACGTTTTTTATGGTTTCTCAATTGTGTGATTATCATTGTTTCCTCTTTTTGTCTCTACTAACTTTGTTCCATTAATTTATTTATTTTGCATCCTTCAGGGTTGCTCCATTGACCATTAGTCTGTATGTAAGGTTATCTGTGAATGCTAAGCCATTAGATGTTCAGATAATAAGGAACCATCAAAATAGACTCATAGAAGTGTTGCAGTTAAAGACATTGTAAGGATGTCTAATGTAATGCCAACATGATTATGGAATACATGAAAATATTTCTTACCAAGATCACAGAGTCATCTTCAACTCAATCCCAGATTTTGTTCATATTTTTACAACCTCTACCAATACTCAATAAAACATTCACACAGATAAACAGAATTCTTTCCCAGTTGGCAATTACTTGTCTTTGATGTGAATGGTGCTGTTGGGGAGGGAGCTCTTGGGAAATGGATGTAGCTTAGGTGAGGGCCTGACCTGAAAAAGTGTTTCCTTTGATGCCACCCCTTTGGCTCCACCTCAGGGGCTGTGCAGGCCTGTTCCATCAGTGAAAGTGGGTTCTCCCTCTGTGGAAGAAGGCTGTGGAGGCAACAAACAAATACGTAATATGCAGTGCAGATTCAGGACAAAGTGGTAGTTCTTTCAAGATTGGTTATGAACGAGAACTTGAGAAGGAGGGGCAGATGTGAGGTGCCGTCCTCACATACTTCAGGTAGAAATGCCCACCCAGGACTTTCACAGAATTTTATGTTAGGTTACATAGAGCTGGCGACTGGGACTTCATCTAACATTGGGAATGTGAGATCCAGGCCTTTACATATCTGATGATCTGCAAATTTGGAACTAAATATCAGTCTTTGGAACTTTTCTTCCACAGGGTTTACTGAGATAAAATATATTTAATATACTTTATTCCATGGCTACTTTGAAAAGCAGTGTCTCTAACATTTTCCATGTGTCTAGAGTTACTTTATCTGGATGACCTAAAAAAGCTAGGAACTTCCAACCAACAGATCTATCCTTTTCCATGGTTCCAACATTTTGTAGCAACAAGGAACAATTTCCTATGAGGTCACTCAAAGTGGAAAATCTCAACACGCATTACTACCTTGGTGGGTCATCTTGCCTCCCTGAAACTCTCTTACTGATGGAACCCTCAGTTTCTCTAAATTTTGAGTGGCACTTGGTACCACATGACAGTTTTTTATCTCCTGATGAGGGCCGCTTATACTTTCTGGTGACAGCAGCTGTGTTGTCAGATAATCTTATCTACTCAGCCAAAGCAATCATTTATTATATGCTAATATTTGCTTAAGAATAGCATGTAATTGCTTTTTCCAAATGAAACGATACTCATTTATTTACTCATTCAACATATAGTTGAGTGCATAAAAATGCTGGATGTCCATAAGGAAGATTGAAACAATATCCCTGACCTCAAGGATTGTTTCACCTTCATTGTCTACCATGGAAGTATTACTGGAAGCAGGGATTCTAGGGTACCCAAGTGACAGGCAGTGACATCACCCTTTCTTGGGTCACTCTTAAGGTGGATCACACTTGTCTATGACTTCCCAGCCCTGGCTGGAGATACAAACTGAGGCTGCCTCAGGGAAGGAGGCCAAGTCATTTTACTGAACATACACAAGCAATGCAAGTATAGTGCACAGTAGTCAGTTTCTTGTGAAAAGTCAGCCAGGTGCCTTCTTGAGATTTGGATGGAAGTGAGATGAGGGTGACCTGGAAGAAAAATTGCAGTACCAAAGATCTTGGATTCATCTTATCTTTAGTGTGATGCCCTAGAAGAGCTTCAGGAGGTGGTAGATATCTTCTCTGGGACACTTGCTTGGTTCCCAGGACCCTGAATGATAGATGGAGACCCAGAGGGTCCTGTCATACTACCAGTAGCCAAGAGCCCATGGGGAGGAGAAGGCAACTGTTCCAACAAGAGTCCCCTCACTCCTGTTAATAGTAATCTTTCCTGGGACAGATATTGCAGGCATATTGACATTGACTTATAATATTCTCATGCACTATTAACCACACTAGCTCAGGTCTAATCTCCACTTAGGCTGTACTGGAATCACCTGAAGATTTTTGTAAAGTAACATTGATTGAATCCCATGCTCTATGAAATATTATTTATTCAATCTGAACTATCATTTGTACGTTATGATTGTTTAAAAACTTTATATGAGACTGACCCTTTACCACTTGGCCACCACTCCTGACAGCCAGTTTAAAACTTGATAGATGACTCTGTTATACAAGTTACTCATTCTATGACTGAATGAGAGCACCAATGCCAATGTCTGTGCCTCAACACAGACCAATTGATCAGAATCTCTGACATTGGGACCAGAATGCTAGCATTTTATATACTCTCCTCAGGTGATTCATATGTGCAGCTGGCATAGAAACAAAGAGCCAAAGAGAAATGGGCCTTAAGTTGATTAAAGATTAAGGATGCAAGATTCTTACACATTGTTTACAGTTTTTATTTCCTTGTTCTTCTGGGGAAAAGGTTACCATGACCTGGAGAATGATGATGGTAGTCTGTGAGTCCCTACAATGAGGAGAAGGAAACTGTCCCCAGGCCTCCATGCCAGAGCAGTCTCAGTCCCCTTTGGGAATGTGATTCAGGATTCACCTAGAAAATTGAACGGGAGCTATGGCAAGATGGTCCTTGGGTCTTGATCTTTTCATGCATAAGTATTTTTAAAAGCAAAAGAAATGACCTGAATCTAAATTTTCCCAACACAAGAATTTTCACTGAAAAGTGAAGAAAAAGATTCAAAATAATTATTAGTTAAGGACTTTTCATCTTTTATTACTTTCTGCACTAAGAGAGATGACATCGCTATGATCCAAATTCCTCTGCCCATTTGCTTCAAGAGGTATATTTCTCATCTTTGTGTACTCGACCAAGATATAACATAGACTTTGAGAAACAAACCATTTTTCTTTATGTATTAAGGTGCAAATACTAGGGCCTCAGCATCTCTGTATGCAGTAGACCTTACAGGGATGATGGAACAATCAAAATAAGCTTAAAAATTACTATGTGGCACAGGGACAGATAGGATTTGGGACACAAGTAAGACATGGACCTAGGGTGGATTCTCAGGCTTGTGGTCAATGTTGCACATTTTATGAAATGGAAGCACCAAAAAAGGACATGTAGTGAGTGTTAGGGCAAGTGTTGACTGGATGAGTTTGGGGTGTGCTCTAAGGGTCTAGGAGGAGATACTGGGTGAGCACAGGGATGTGCATGAAGGCAGGAGACAGGCTGGACATTTGGGAGCTGCAGACATAGCAATGGAACTGAGGATTTCAGAGTGATTTGATCACCTAGGGATGACCAAATAGCCAAATTAGAAACCTGGGGGATTCTCTGAAAATGTTGGGGGAAAAGAAGGACTGGAAAGAAAAGAGATAGAATGGTGAGGCTGATGGAGTAAACCCAGGAGAATGATGGAGTAAATGAACAAAAATGGAGTTTCAGCTACCTGTTGCTACAAAAGCCAAACTCATGAGGCAGATACTGGTGCAAAAGGCACAGAATTTCTTCAGGTTCTGTATGACCTTGGAGAATGGTGGCTCCTTTCTCACTGACCATCTCTTTCTTCCATGCAAAAAGTCCAACTGTCCTCAGCAAGGCCAAGACAAAAGCCAGTGTCCAGAATACCTGCTCGGTTTTCAAGTACATTCCATTGGAGCCCACAGGTGGCTGCTAAATGGTCTTAGTTGCCATCCAGGCAGTTTAGCATGTTCCCAGCTGCTCCCACCTATTGCCTGTGAGTAGAGCCCACATGGCCATGGGTTATGTGGCTACTAGGGCCGCTTGGTCAGGCAGTTCTAGGAGAGAGTGTGAGAACACACTGGTGAGTGTACCACCAAGTGGGGAAAAGAGAAAGAGAGAGAGAGAGAGAATAAGAGGGAGAATGACTTCCTCATGGAGGCCGTGGGAAATGTGGCTGCTAAGGCCACATGACTTCAGGGGGAACAGGAAAGTCCAACCTGTGAGTGCACAAGAGCCAGAGAGAAAGAGCTTGTTCCCTGGGATTAGATTAGCTGGGTGTGGGACAGACCAGGTGCTTTCTCAAAACAACCAATCAAATTCCCAAACTTTTATGTGTCTTGGGTGGATTCACTCCAAACCAATCCCTTCTTTCGCCGGGTTAGACTGACATGTCTCTTTGGTCTAGCACCTTCCACTTCCACTCAAACTTCTATGATACATGGGTCTGCCTTCCCCTGGTCTCACCCCAATCTAGTACAAGATTAGGGGTAGTGGGGTGGGGAGAGCTTTTTTCTATCCAATTATCTGGCTAGCTTTTTGCATGCTCATTGTAAGAACCTCCCACTCCCACCATCTTGGCCAATGTGGGAGGCTCCCTGGCACTCCTACTGACTGTTTTATAGTAACGATGGCACACCACTTGTGTTTAGGGTAATCAAAAATATTCATAGACGAAAAAGGTGAACACTGTCATCCCCTGTTTTCTCCTGCTCCTCGATGACCCACCTCCCTCCCACCCAGCACTCATCAATGGCTGTGCCAGTCCCCAAGCCATTCTCATTTCTGTCACCTCAGATGGTCACAAGAGGGTAGGAGTTTCTCCAAAACCATGGGAGAGTTGGGATGTTTGTATCTGGGATAGAACTACCCCCAAGTGGTTCTCAAACTGGATTCTCATACAAGGCAGACCCAGGAAAGCAACCAGGGGCAGATATACTTCCTAATAGTTCCTGACTTATATAAATACTGATTATCTTTTTAAAAATGTGATGTGTTTATTTATTTTTAAATTTTAAATTTTTCATGGTTATTCTTCCCTTTTCTGAGGTCCTTTAATATTTCCATACCTGAAATTTTGAGGATCACCCATTGTTTTGAACCAGCCTGTGTTTTGGTGGCCTTTAGAGAGTGCTTCACACAGTTTTCACAGCCGGAGTTTCCTATTGTATGGCTTACTGTGCCTGCAATGACTGGCTGCCTGTTTTAATCACCTCCTTTTCATCCCATTGATAATGGAGGGATGTCAAATGGACAGTTTGAGTGATGGCAAGTAATGGCATCTGTTACTGGACAGATGGATGGACAGGTGCTTATTATTCTCATATAATTCCTGACTGAGGAAGAAAGGCAGTGCCCTACCCCCCACCTGCAGGCCTCACCAAGGTTGCCCTCTGGAACCCAGTGGACAACCCGGGGTTGTGGAGTGTGCGGAGGACCTCTGGTTTCCGTAGGAGGTTGTGTCTGGCTTATGTGAAAGATTCCATGGCTGACAGGGAACTGAAACGTGACATTTCAGGATGGGCAGGGTTACTGGTGGTCCCTGGAATAGGAACATTGTTTAGCTGTGGGACCCTATCTGGGAGAGCAGAGTAGGGAGGGGTACGTGCAGATAGGTTGTTTGAAGCCATCTCAATGTTACCAGATGTCACAGCAGCACCTGACATTGAGCTTTAATACTAGCCCTTACATCATGTTTTCTTCATTAACAAAGGGCTGAATCACAGGCCAGTTCTTTGTCATGAATACATGTGTTTATATATAACACAGTATATCTTCATATCTGCTCTACAAATTTATTTGGGTTTAGTGAGTAGGAGTTCTGCTATAAGACTTGGATGCAAGTACTGTCAAATTTCCTCTTCTGTAAATTAAATTAAATATAGTTTAAGGCCGCAGACTGAGACTAGTAAGAAATCCAGTTTCATTGATTGTGGGGTAGGGGGCTTACCATTCTGTTTACAAAACAAAGCAGTTGCCATACTCCTTGGGTGGCCAGAGATTGAGCCTCCACATTTTACATGCCAAGCTGAGTCATGGGGCATCTTCCCCATGCTTCCAGGGCCAAAGAGCTCCACCCTTCTTGACATCACCTGGTCATCTTTTACGGGGTCTTTTCAAACTTGAGACACTGTCACAGGTCCAGGGACCTTCCAGGCCCTGAGTCCATGCCCAGGAGCCCCTGCCAGGCCCTTCAACTCATGGGGAGCCTTCAGCCAAGAAAAACAAAATGACAAGCTTTCTTAGAAGTTTATTCCATCTTATTAATTTCTCAATATAGCACCTTCCTAGGGATCATTTTAGTCATTGTGTTGTAGGCAAATGGATTTAACACTTTATTGTGGAAACTTGGTTTATCTACAAGGTAATAAAATGATTCACTTTCTATAAACATCACTGTTTTGTTTTGTTGCTAGTCTTTCTGTGTTAGAATCTCTTGGTTTATAGGAAAAACTTTTCTGGTCTGGCACATAGGTCCCTCCTCTAAATTTCACTGAGAAAAATCATTCTTCCTCTGAAATCTCCACTCAGAAAAATATAATTATTCTTCCAGATTCACAAAAGACTGTGCATTCTAGAATCTAATAGTGGTGGCCTTCTGGGGTCTCACTATGGGTAATTGTTTTACCTTCTAGCTCAAAAAGCCAGAGGCATGTGAGATCTGCCAGTATGGAGAAGATCTCTTCAGCTGTGATACTTGTTCAAGATTCTTTCATGGGGTCTGTCACCTCCCACCTGTGCAGACTGAGAGGTTTGTGAGATGCAGTCCTCTGTTTCCTTTAGGGACCCTTCCTCCTGCCATGCACACTCCCCTTGGGGTTCCTCCTTGTGTCCTGATGGGGACACAGCAGGGACAGAGATATGGGGTCCAGCAGTATGATCCTAAGAGCTGTTGAAAGACGCTGGCAACCGGGGGTGATTGTTCTCCTCTCTCCTCTGGGATGCTGAGGCCAGTGGTTGAGTCCTTTACTGACAAACTGCTGCTGTCCATCCCAGAACTTTCTAAGCATGGACTCTTGATCACAGTGGTGGAAGCTGGCTGTTTGTGTTCTGTGCTTATTCAGAAAAGGCAAGAAACATGAACTTTTTGCCATGTTCTCAATTGGTTGATTGAGATCCTAGGCCCCTGAGGGTTAAGGTCCGGTCTCCAGCACTCAGGCCCAGTAGGCAGGACTCCTTGTGCTCCCAGAAGCTCAAGTGGGGAAAGGAGAGCCCACCACTCATCTTGACATCACTTTCCACCTACTGACCCCCAGTTGGTACCCTTGATGGAAGAAAGGTCATTGTCTCAGGCCCTACATGGGGGACCTGGAGACTCTGGGGAGTGTCCCCTTCATTCTCAGTCTGTGTCCATCAGCCTTTCCTGAAAGAGGTACAGTGGTAGCCATAAGGAACAGTGGCTGTTTCTGAGACTTTGCTTTACTCACTTACCCCTGACCTCTCAGGAAACCGTGGAGTTGCACCTTCTGCAGGATAAAGGAGTTTTCAGGAAGTCAGCAATGTCATGGGGAATCTGAGATCCTGGCAAGGCCAATGGGGCCTGAGGAGCAGCTGGTGAGTTGAATTTGACCCCAAAACTTTTTTCCACTCACATGTGAGAAATTAAACAGTCTAAGGGTGAGGGGAAGAGCACCAAAAGCTGTCTGAATTTATTACCAGGTCTCAATCATGTTGAAATCTCACTAGGACTTGCAGAAAAAAATAGCTCTGGAATTACATGTCTGAGTCTCAGATCTCTACCTGTTTGAGGAAACTGCCAGAAAACTAGTGTGGCCATGCCTCTGCCTGGGCATCCATATGGGATCATTCATTCTAAGTTACTTTTTATTCAAATCCTCCTTCTCTTGCAGAAATGTGAGTTCCTCCTCTTGGAGATTTACTGCCATTCAGACAACATCTCTCTTGAGCAAATGCAAGAAGATAAGTATGTAAGTAATAATAATGAACCATGACTACAGGTTGCTAAGGTGTTACCTGGTCTTGACATGTGCTCTTGTGGGATTTGTGAGCTGAAACCCATGGAAGTGATAGCACAAGCTGCTGTTATCATTGCCTTGCATTTCAGCTGGATTTTGCAGGAATCCACAGAAGGCAGACATTGCAGTACTTCAGAAATTCTCTCATTAATTATTTTTCACCAGAGTGTGGAGACTTATCAATGTATGGATAATTTTATGATGCTGAATAAAATAAAGAAGACTCTAAATGAGCAGCGTTACTTCAACGTGGGGAGGTTTATGAGGGACATGCACCTCATCTTTCAGACTCACAGGGCATTTAATAAGGTAAGTGTCTTTCCTGCTTCCATTTCCTTTTTTCTCCATTCAGTCACTCCGCCCTCAATTTTTGGTATACAGAAATTTTATAGTTTATCTCACCCTGTAACAAGCCTATACAAGCAAGATATCTAAAAGTGAGTGACTTTTAAAATTCAAGATAGAGCATAGCAGTGAGTCCCTAGGTGTCTCTGCAACCAAAATTTCAGACCTGTGAGAGCTCATTCCTCTCTTCAAAGGCAAGAAGTCTCTACTGAGAACAGTGTGTCTTCCCTGCTCCAAACAAAGTGAGAAGAGAATTGTGTCCTAAAGTCACATTTTCCTTCTTGTTGTCCCCCCAAATGTTATTAATCCAACTTCTCAGAAATTTCAGACTCCAGGTTGCTTGGTATGTAAATGAACCATACAGTTAACAGGAGTCACCAGGGAGAAATACAAGTGACAATTTGAAAGAAATATCATTGATTGTACTTAGACATCTGTAATATTTTATGGTTACAAAGACTTGAGATTACTTTTTAGATTATCACTAAAGCAAAGAACCAAAACCGAATAAGTAAGAGTCCCCTAGCATGGTAATGATTTTCCATTTTTGCCTAGTTAACAGTAAATAATTGTTCACTTAGGACACAGAAAGTACTCTTAGCCACATGAGTTTTTAATCTTAACCTGGTTAATGTAATTTAAGTGTTTTAGGCAAGAGTTGCGATCACTCCAAATTGCAAGGTGTCTAATGACAGTGATAATAAGTATCATTATTTTTGTCATTTTTTTCAGGATCATGCCTTGTACTTAATGGGAATTAACCTGGAGGCAGAATTTGAGCAGAGTTTTAAGAAAGTGTTTGCTATTCAGGAAACAAAACAAGAACACATAGACAACAAACTTAAATTAGAAGACAATGCATGAACAAAATTAGAAGTTCAACAAAGAAAAAGAAACTATCAAAAAGGTAAAGAGACACCTAAGATCCAGAGCAGACAATGACTACACTGAAGAATTGAATAGAAAGCTTCAATGCCAAACTCAGTTACTCAGAAGAGAGAATCAGTGAGCTAGAAGATAGGTTATTTTTTTTTTATTGTTTTTTTTTTTAATTACTTTATTGTTGTTCAATTACAGTTTGAATTATTTGAAATCATCCAGTCAGGGGAGCAAAGGAGAATGAAAATGAGTGAAGAATGCCCACAGGACTTAGGAGACACTTTCAAGTAAAACATATATGCATCATTGTACTCCTAGAAGGCAAAATGAAAAAGAAAGGAACAAAAGGTCTATTTAAAGCAATAATGATTGAAAACTTTCTAATTTGGGGAGAGAATACGTCATTTATATTCTTACAGTCCAAAAGCCCACATAGGTTGAACTTTATTTTTTTTTTATTTTTTAATTTTTTAAACTGTTGTTCAATTACAGTTGCTCCCATTTTTCCTCCATTACCCTCCCCTGCCCTACCCTTTAAAAGGGCTATACTGACAAACGTAACTAAATTGTCAAATTTAAAGACAGAGAGTTTTGAAAGTAGCAAAAGAGTATGACTTGCCACATACAGCAGAGCCCCTATAAGATTATAAGCAATTTTTGAACAGACACTTTGCAGGTCATGAGAAAGTGAATGATATATTGAAAATACCGAAAGCAAAGAACTGCTATTGAAGATTGGTACTCAGCAAAGCTGTTCTATAGAATTAAAGAAGAGATAGACTTATCCAAGCAAATGGAAACTGAGGGCATTCATCACCACTGGAACTGCATGGTAGCTCAGTTTGAGCATTGTCCCAATACACCAGCATTGCAGGTTCAATCCCCAGTCAGGGCACATACAAGAATCAACCAATGCATAAATAAATAAATCAATAAATGGAACAATATACAGATTTCTCTCTTTCTTGCTTCCTTCCACCCTCTCTCTCAATTCAATAAATAAAAAATTTAAATAAAATAAATATTATATTAAGAAAAGAAATACTGAAGGGCATTCTTCAGGCAAAAATAACAGGAATGTAATTAACAGTGTAAAATTTAAAAAAAAAAGATGACTTGAACTCTCCACGATACACAGCTGGGTGCTCTTCCTTTGTTACATGCACAGGGAACTTAGAGCAGGAAAGAGGCAGAGAGAAGGCCATGATCCAAATCCCTTGGAAAGAGATGGCTGTGTAAATAAATCCTTGAAGCAAAAACCGGATTCAACAACCCTAATTCAACCTCCTTCTTTAAGATGGAAAAAAATTCTTAAGCTTTTCAGCAACAACTTATATGCTTTTTATGTACAGATGGTGTGTAAGTATTAACTCCAACTGAAATTCTAGAATAAGCCATGTTTTTCCTCCAGGTATATTATTTGCTGGGTTATTTTGCTTATGAAACAAGCCCACTCTAAGTAGGCATTTTTTTTTTGCTCCTCTGAGCACAGAAGTACAAAGTGCATCTAGCCTGGCTGACTGTCTCCTAACAAATACGTGCCTGTGATGCTCTGCACAGCAGCATATCTCTTCCTTGGTGGGCGGGGAGTCCAGCGGCACTGGACCCACTGGGTCTCCAGAAGCCAGAACAAGGCTGGGCCTGGGAGTGGGCAGTGCTGGTCCACTGTTTATGAGCGGGGATGGAGAGTTTTGCTTCTGATCCATAGTAGTGAGTTACTACCCAAACTGTTACTTTTGGAAAACATCTAGAAATTCTGGCCAATGGTCAAAGAACAACTGTCTGAGACTTCTGCAAAGTGAACAAAAGTTGAGTGAGTCTGGAGGTAAAGTGAACCACAGAAGCAGGTGGCGTGAGAGGTTTCCTGTTTACTGACACCTGACTCTGAGAGCAGCCACAGGCTTGTGTGGGCGGCCTGAACTTTACATAAAGTTCTTTTTCTGTGTGGTCAGAAGAACCAGGAAGAAACCATGCCAAC
Source organism: Macrotus californicus (assembly GCA_007922815.1). NCBI lineage: Eukaryota > Metazoa > Chordata > Mammalia > Chiroptera > Phyllostomidae > Macrotus > Macrotus californicus. The sequence goes on from VMDR010017372.1 coordinate 14,050, forward strand.
CATGCTCTCTGGGGACGAAGGTGGAAAACCCAGAAGAAAGAAAGTCACAGAGAAAAACCTCAAATTCTGTGTATAAACTCTCCCCAAGTATCCTGACATGAGTTCTAAAACAACTGACAGGCAGAAGGTGGCACAGATGGAGGTGAAAATACCAGCATTCTTCCTGATAAAAGCTGGGTCAAGGGATGTGTACGTGTGCCAAAAGAATCCCTAAATCCAAACCCTAGGATTGGATTTATTGACAGGCCTCAGATGCTCTAATCTATCACTCTCCACCCCTCAAACACCCCACAGACCACTGTCCCTGTGTACTTGAGCTTGGAGGAACACAAAGCCCAGGCCTCTCCAGCAGGATGAGCCCAGGGAGATCCATCAAGGAGCAGACTCACCTTTCACAGAACTCCCAGCCTGAGAGTCTCCCCAAAAAGAAGGGAGGGCAGGGGGCCCAGCAGTCCTGCTGATTGATAGGCCACCTCCTAGAAGGGGATATTGGTATGAGGCATGAGTTCCTACTGAGGTCAAGGTGCCACCCTATCCATTCCTGCATCCACAGAGGTGTCACAGGTCTCCATCCTCAGCCCAGTAGATGCTGTTGCCGCTGCTTTCTTCCTCCAGTGAATTCAGTGAATTCTCAGGTCTGGACTCCCTGCCACGTCTCAGGGACAAACCTCTGTCCCCACAGGGTCTCCCAGGCTGGAGACTCAGTCCATTTTTGATGTCTGATTGGAAGCTGCCCCTGGTGAACTAGGAAAGCCCATCCTCTCACTATGTCCTCTGCCCTGTGACCCTCCTTTGCTGCCTCTCCTGATTTCCATGTTTCCAGGCTATGTAGCTCAGGTAACTTCCTTGAAAACAGGAATGGTCCCTGTTGTCATTGTTCTTTGCCACCCTGGAAGATGCCCCAGTCACTGCCTTCTCTCCTTCCCATCAGCCAAGCAGGACTGTTAGGGAGTCCACTTGCTTCTGAAGATGGTCTTCGGTTCCTAACCCAGGTGGCTCTGACCTTGTTTCCCAGATCAAAAATGTTTGCTTCTCCACAGGGGACTCCTGATCCCATAGAAACCAGTGGTGTTCACTGAGTGGGATGTGTGCCCAGCTTTCTCTGGTCCCAGGAAAGAGACTTCTTTCTTTGAGCCAGGGCAGCCCAGTGTGAGAATGTCCACCCAGGAGGTGGGCAGCTGTGGATTTCTGTGGAGAGGAGGACCAATAAAATGACATTGGTACGGTTAAGACAGCATAAAGTATATAAAACAAAGTGGAGTCACTTATGCTAACTAAAATGGCTGTCAGTCAGTCCTGACACTCTGGTTCAAGAGGAAAATTCCCTAAGTTAGAGTAAACATATCTGGCAAGGAGACATGTCTGCTCACGTGGTCGGAGCAGAAACGTCTGGCAAGGAGACACACCTACGATATCTGCACACGTGGACAGAGGAGCTGTGTCAGTAGAGCAGGACCACCCACAGCCAGGCTCCTGAGAAATTCCACACTTGGCACTAGGATGCCAAGACATTTATTGAAAAGACCCGGAAGGGTGTGATACATCATTTTCGAGGTATAACTGAGGCAGGTTCTATTATACTGCTGAGATAGCCAAGCTCCACACACCAGAGTGCTGCTCCATGCCACGCTAATCTCCCTTGGCATCGGCCACCAGAGTCTCTGCCCTGCTCAGCTGAGGACTTCGCCTGCCCTGCTGCCCACCTGACTCCAGAGATCCTTCCTTGCGAGACGCTGGCAGCTTTCTTGCCCACTGTGCTGTCTCCCGGACCTGCAGACTGAGACTCTGGGACTTGGGTTTATTATCCCCCATTGATTGCCCTGTGTGTGTGCACATTATATTTCTCTTAGACTGTTAGAGTGTGAGTAGGATATTAATGTATGTTGGTGTTCAATTTTGAGTGAACATGCATTCAATAAGAGCTGAGTGCATAGCATAGTTACTGCGTGTGACTCTTGTCTACTCCTCCTTGGTGCCGGGCTGCTGAGCAGGCAGCTAAGGGGGCAATTGCCTGGCTACATTATAGGAAAGACTATGTCATGAACAAGATGCTCGTGACAATTTCCCACCCAGCCAACTGCTATCCACCACTCATTCACATGGTGATTTGGTGACTCTAAGCAGACTCAGGGAAAAGCTGGCACATTTATGCCAACACCCAGTGTGGTGGTGGCCTAGTCTGCCTGCTGCCCGGGGACAGAGGAGAGAGAAAGGAGGGACACTGGAAAGGCAGGAGTCACCTGTGTCAGGCTGTGTCTGGGCCATGAATCCCGTGGAGGTGGGAGCACAGGACAGTCACGTCCTCCAGAGGCTCAGCTTACTAGTCTGGAGGGTGGGGGAAATCCCTGTGTGTGCAGCACCTGAGACACACTGAGACCCTGCCCACTGGTATGGAAATCCTCCTCAGTGTCCTGGAATCTGTCCCAATGTGATCAATATTCACTCCTTTGAGGGAAACAAAGAACACACATGGAGAGAGGGTAGAACCTTCCCTGTATCTTAAATTCAAATGGGCCAGAATATAGGGAACCTCTCCATGTGAAATGTGGACTGTGGCTCAGCCTTGATTCTGAAAACAGATGTGTGTGGTGTGCAAGAAACAATCCACTGGTGGATCTCCCGTGGGGAATCAGGCCTGCATTGTTCCTGGGCTGCTTTGAAACTTGCTCTTGCTAAAAAACTCCCTCACCTGGGATGGAGACAGCAGAAGTTTACTTTGATTTGGTCTAGACTTCCAAAGTACATGTATAACCAGCTAAGCTACCTCTCCACTTTGTATTTTATCTTTGAAGTGATTAGCAACATTCTTTCCTCTGTTATCTATAATAGGTAAGCACCTAAAGCAAACCTATGCATAGTAAATGAGGACCATCATGATGTAATATACCTCAAGTGTCAATAAAAGCCAGTCCAGGCAAGGGGTCGAGGCCCTCTCTCTCTCTGAGAGAGCGGCCAGGACGATCCTCTCTCTTACTGAGAGAGCAACCAAGCTAGCACTCTCTTTCTCACTTAGAAAGTGGCTCGACATCCCTTTTTCTCCACGGGATTCCTTTAGTCCACGTGAATTTGCTTGTCACTTGTCCGGAGACATAGGACAAGCATCCACAACACGTGATCTCCCCAGACGGGACTGTGTCACCAGAACCCTTAGTCCCAGGAAGAAGTTGGATTCAGGGACCAAACGTGGAAACCATCACTCTAAGGATGGTGCTTCTCCAGCCCTGTGTCCAAACGCTGGGACCAGCTCAGTTGGCTCCAAGCTCTCCACTGGCCTGAGTGAAGATCTGAAGTTTCTGTGTTTTCCTTCCCGACAGCCATCTCCACAGGGACAAGGGGCAGCATGGGTTCATTCCCCCATGTAAGGCCCGCACCCTCTTAGAAGGCTAGGAGAGCTGGGGACAGTGGGTTTACAGGTTGTTTTGGGGGTCTTTGCATGTACAAGGGGACTCCAGGGGACTAATTCTGCACCCTCTGGCAGACTGCCTCTTTGGCCTTCCGCATCCTGGTTGTCCCTCCCTGTCCTCCATTCCTGCTGCCACATGTCCTGATGGCTGAGGACCTCTAGGGGCTATAGAAGGTGGAAGGCAGCATAGGGCGGCACACAGTAGTTAATTTCACTTCTCTTTTCCCAATTTGGGTGGGGCCCTTTCAGGGTGAGCCTGTTGCACATTTACTGCTCAGAGCTGTGCAGTCTCACTGAAACGTGGCAGGGGACACTGGAGGGATAAGACCTCAGCACCAGGTAAGTTTCTGTCTTCCTTTAACTTCCTCTCTCACAGCGCTGCTCTCTTAGTGTCTGTTATTAGATTTAACCTCTAAACCTTGACCTTAATTCTGTTTACAAGAACACTCATGTGCAGTGTAACGGAATGCAGGAATATGTAGGGAGGGAAGTGGATCTTTATTTATTTATTTTTTAAAGATTTTATTACTTTATTGTTGTTCAATTACAGTTGTCTGCATTTTCCCCCCTCCACTCCCCCTCCACCCCAGCCAATCCCACTTCCCTCCTTTGCTCCCACCCTCCCCCTTGGTTATGTCCAAGTATCCTTTGCAGCAGTTCCTGAAAACCCTTCCCCCCACTGTGCCCTCTCCCCTCCCCTCTGGCTATTGTTAGATTGTTCTTAATTTCAGTGTCTCTGGTTATATTTTGTTTGCTTTTTTCTTTTATTGATTATGTTCCAGTTAAAAGTGAGATCATATGGTATGGATCTTTAAACAGCAGAGGGACAGCAGCTGGGGTGAGCACAGCTGCCACAGCCCACAGGACTCTTGTCTTACACCTACTGCTCCGCTGGGGAGCCATCTCAACTGGGTTGTGCTTCCTGAGGTTTTGAGGCAGCAATTTGTTATTTTCTCATGACCTCTGTGCCTTCTTGTTTCCCTCAGGCCTCCTCTACTTTCACCTAGGTCGTTTCAAAGAGGGTACTTTAGAAAATATAAAATTCAAGTTAAACATCTGACTTTTCAAATCTGGGTGCTTTGGTCTCCTACCTGACTTGTGGTTGGGTCAGCACTGGGCCTATTCCGGTCTCAGGCTGAGGGTCTGCTTCTTTCTCCAGAGATCTTGGTAAGGGAGTCAAAGGAAGAGGAAAGAGCAAGATACCAAAGACCAGGGCAGGCTGACTGTTTCATCTGTACTTTCATTTTCTACTCTGGAGAGGCAAGGAAAAGGCTATAAATCTTTTCACATTAATCATCATGTGGATCCATCTCATTCTTTTTAATGGCCACATACTACTGCAGAGAATCCACACAATGTAATTCTTATACCAACAAGCTCTGAAATATAATTTTATATTTCTTTATGTTTTTGCATGTACCCAAGTATTTATCTAGTCTCAAAAACCAAAACGTGAAACTGTTGAGGGTAAGAACACCCATTTGTTTACACTGCAGATCTTGCTAAGTTGCCTTTTATTTTTCCTGTGGCTGAACCACTATATTCTCCCACCACTGTCTGATGAGACATCTGTCCACACCCAGACTTCACAAAGGAGCTGGATAAAGGGATGCAGCCTGTTAACTTGCATTCTCTGATTGCATGGGAGGTTGAACAGGTTTTCCTGTCTGTCATCCATTTAAATTGCTTCTTCCCTGTTTTGTTGGTTTATTTTTGGCCAATGTTATTAGTTAAGGTGATTGTCCTTCCTTTAATGACAAGGGAGAGTTTGAGACTTAGTTTGAACTTTATAAATATACTTTTCTTGTCTTTAACTTTGTTTATGGTGACTTCTATCATATTAAAGTTTGAAATTTAGAGCATAGACTTAGAGTATCAATTTCATAAGATGGATACACCCTGGTTATTAGAAATAGATAAAGGCGATACTGAAAGTTACTGGTGAATTCCATGCAGCTCTACTTAACCACACACCGTTCTTGTGTTCTTTAAGGTGGCAGATTCCATTTCACCTCTATTTCAGAGATACTTCCTTCTCCAATATGTTGGAAAACTTTTTATTTTTCAAATTTTGGGCAAAATTATTCTTTCATTGATGCGACTTTAGCCCTCACAGCTTTATATGCCCCCTAAACTGTTATCCCTTTAGTTTTTTATTTTGTGTTTATAATGTTGTCTCAATTTTTTCCTCCATGACAATTATTGTAATTTTAGCTCTTCTTTTTTTTTGGTTTCTTGTAATTTCTAATTTGAAAGAATTAATTCTATTTGTTTTCGAGAGTGGTCTTAATTTCCTTTCATAGCTCTGGAAGCTCAACTTTAAACCATGTTTTGTTACTAATCAGCCCAACTGCACACTGTTGCTTCATTTATGTAGGTGTTTGTGTGACATTGAGTGCTTTGGGGATACCAGCATTGCAAGATATGCTAAAGAAAGTGCTTTTAGGAGATGAGGAAAAAGGGTGAGAAGTAAAGGAACGCAGGTAGAAATGGGGAAAATGGCAATGGATAAATACCTATCGATATTAACCTTAAATGTATATGGATTACCTGCCCCAATCAAAAGACATAGGGTAACTGAATCGATAAGAAAACAGGACCCACACATATGGTGCCTATAAGAGACCCACCTCAGAACAAAAGACTTACACAGACTGAAAGTGAAAGGCTAGAAAAAAATATTCCAAGCAAATGGACAGGAAAAGAAAAGCTGGGGTAGCA
>VMDR010017373.1:0-20175 GCA_007922815.1 Macrotus californicus
TAGGAAAACAAAAACATGAAAAATAAAACAATGAAAAATTAATTTAACTGAATTAGAAAAAACATCAATAATTACAAAAACATTTCAGTCGTGTACATGGAGTAAATAAGAATGTGCTTATACTGGCTGAAAAACCAAAATCCAAATATTTATTGTTAAAGATAACAACAATACATACCTCATAAAGATTACAAATAAAATGTAAAAAAAAAATGCAGTGGCTTGCTGAGTATTTTTAAGGATATGAAAAATAATGGTCTTTTCAAAACTGGAAATGTGTTCCAATGACAATTGCTGGTTTATACAGTTTTTTTTTAATACATCATCAAAATCAGCATCAAAATTAAACCGCAGTAATGAGAAGAGGACCGGGCTTCACAGCCATAATGAAGCAAAGCGCCCGATTCCCTCTAGCAAGTCAGCTGGCCAAGTGCACGGGTTTCAGTTCAACAGTCACACACCTATGCTCCTGACCCCTCTGCCCCCACAGAAGGAATCAGCCAGCACTCTGTCTTATCTGGATGCCGAGCAAGAAGAGACGAAGCCCGTTATTTCTGCTGGGGGCGGGGAAGTGCCAGCCAGGGAGGGCACCAGCAAACCTTCCCAAACAGATGTTTACAAACAGAAGGTAACTGACGAAAACTCAAACACAATGCTGCATTGTCTTCTGTGATTCACAGATGAACCCATTGGAACTACTGCAAAAAGCCTTCCTGGAAAACATCCAGGAATTAAAAGGTGCAAACAAGCTGCCTAATACCCTTGCGTAGACTGAATTCTTATGAAGAAAATAAAGTTTATTGTCTGGAAAGAGAGAAAGCATGAAGAAAGCACTAAAGCAATGGAGGTGAACAATTAGACAGATGTTCACTTAAGGAAATAAAGGGAACAGAAGAAGCCATCAGCGAAGAGTTTTACGAGAATCCTGACAAGTCGGCACCACGTCAAGGGCACGGGGAATGTAAAAGCCACCACAGACGGGGCCCTGCGACTTCACGCTAACTGCTGACCTTGCGGAACCTGACCTGCAGGTAATGCGGTTCTGAGCAAAAGCAAATTACGCCACTCCTTTTAATAAGTTCCTAAGTTCTTCTCAAACACGAGCTGCAGACTGTAATTCACGAAGACAGAGAGCTATGTTTCTTATTGTTAAAGATGTGCACCCCACCCAATAAAAGCAAAAATAAATAAATAATTTACATCCCAAGTCCTGGCATATGGGTAAATGTGTTCTGTCTCTTTTTAGATCTTCAATGAAGAAAGCACAGGTTCCTTCAGAAAGATACTGGGTTGCTGCTATTCGAGCCCCAGCTGGCTGCAGTGGGCGGAGGAAGGACAGAAAGGTGACTATTTATTGAAAATCTGGTAGTGTCCCCACCACTGGGTAACATATTCTCATTGACAGATTCAGTGAACTGTGTCTCCCACTTCCCCTGGGCCCCTGGGAGGCTCCCGGTAACTCTTCAGCCCGGCTGTAGCACCTGTTCACAAACTTGTGGCCGAGATGTTTGGACGGTGCATTGGCCCTCGCCCTCGATTTACCTGATTCTCCCTTAACCATAATATTCTCACCTGGGTGTTTTTGTCTTGCGATATTATACATGGATCCTACAAATGCAACCTCAAATCCTCTCTGCAAAGAGGCCTCGGGAGTTTGCTTTGAGAGATGACAAGACAAAAGGAAGGACAAAGGAACAGGTAGTTCACAGGCTGAAAGGCTAGCCGACTGAATGGGCTGCCACAGATACAAAGAGGAAGTGAGAACGGCATTATTTTATTTATCCCTTGTACAAAAAAATCTTAGTCGTACTACTTCACAAAAGAAGAAATGGATAATTCGATAAATTATCCAATCCATTTTCTAAGACTACTTTTCAATTAAATGACAGAAGTAAAAAAAAAATTGTTTAAAATGTTTAAAGGATAATGTAAAAGATATTGTTATGATTGATCTCTTTTCCACGCTGCTATCCCCATTCCTTTGTGAAGTGGACCCTCAACCACCCCCCAATCCAGAAAGAACCATGACTCTGCATAGCATGGGGAGGATGGGGAAGAGATGTAAGAGTGAATCGTTTTCTAAGGGAATATAGATCATGGGCCCTGAGGTAGGCAGAGTAATCCCTCCGAGCCCAAAGATGCCCACCTCCTAATCCCTGGAAACTATGAATACGTTGGGTTACACAGCAAAGGCTAATTAAAGTTGCTAACTATCTAAACATACAGTAGGAAATTTATCAGGATGTGGTCAGAGGATCCTTAAAAGTAGAAGAAAGCAGAAGAGAGAGAACAAGACAGGTAACACTTTGAGAAGGACTTGACCATCCATTGCTGACTTTGAAGACAGAGGAGGGGGCCCTGACCCAAAGAATGTGGGCAACCTCTAGAAGCAGAAAAAGGCCAGGAAACTGGATGCTCCCCCTTGAGGCAACAGACAGAAGTGCAGCCCCAGCAACATGTTGGTTTCAGCCCACTGAGACCTGTTACTGACTTCTGACCTCCACGACTGGGAGACAACAACTTTGTGCTGTTTTCAGCCACTAAGTTTGTCAAAATTTGGTACAGTAGAAATAGAAAAAGAATACTTACGTAACATTTTTAATGGGAGATTGCACATTGTGAATCCATATTTCTAGCTCCTCTTGAAAGACAGAGAGAGAGAAGGTGACACCCAGCCCAGGGGCTCATATTTTGACAATCAGGTGGACTGAGCTGCAGCTGACCTTGAGCTGGGCCCTCCCGTGTGCCACATTCTTCACTGCTCTCCACTGCCTCCCCGAATCCAATGCCCTGGCTGATGCTGACCTGATGGTATTGGACATTTGAGTCTTGGACCGTTGGTCTAAGTTTTAAGAGGTTAAAAACAAATAAACAAATGAGGCAGGCCAGATGAGCAGGACTCACATCCACCAGCATGCTGGTTAGAGCCAGCGTCGCTTCTGATTGGTCAGGGCCCATGCCACAGGGGCTGTTCGATATTTTGAGTTAGAAGCAAAAGCAGGATGCTTCTGGAAACGGTCCTGCTTCTTCAAACATGTTTAAAACAGACACATCTCTTAGTCTCACCTAACTAATAGCTGGTGTGATACCCTCTGTGAGTCAGGCACACTTGTCGGGCTCAGTTTGGGCTATACTGATGCAGTCAGGCATCTTGCAGGTTCTGCATTTCCCCAGCAGCTCGACAACGTGTACTTGTTTCCATGAATTATTCTTGCTCTTGCCAAATTCTGGTGGTTCAAAAATGGAAAGGGTTTTAAAGGAAAGGCTTCCATAACTTGGCCTCTCTGTACTGTAATCTGGGAGCGGTCTTTGTTGGGAATGTAAATCGTTCCTCATCCCTTCCCTTGATGCAGGGACCTTATTAGTGGTGATCTTAGGGTGACGAAAAGCTCATCTCTAAGAGTTAGATCGTGCAAACAAAGGCCTGAAGACCCACTTCAGACCATTTTAAAACATAAAATAAACATTTGTGAGTAGTGACAGTCAGATCAACTACTGCCCAGTCTCCAGGACTTTGTGGGGAAAATGTCTCCACAGGGAACCAAATAGTTCAGTAGAAATCCCTCCAGATGACCTAATACTTCTAAAAATTGGGGGGAACTAGAATAAAGAAGAAAATAAAAAACCTTAGGGTACTCACTAGCCTTAGTTCACACTTCAGTCTCTAAAACAAAATGGGACTAACTCATAACTTGCACCTACTATGCAAGTTACTAAGAGTGAGGAAAAACATCCATGATGAGAGACAAGAGGGCATTCCAAATATTAGCAAGTTCTCACTCCTAATTCATTTGCAAGCATGTGGTATCTTTTCAACAACAGAAATGAGCTCCTTTTCATACCAGACCTTCCATCCCAGCAATTTCTAATCCATATACCATTAAACCCTGGCTGAAAGAGGTTGGCAGGTGCCTCCCTGCAAAATAAAATAAAATAAATTAAAATGTGCTCTGAGAAACTATAAATAATACCCTCGCTTTAAGTAGGCATGTGTTTTGGCAAATCAGAAGTCCCAGAAAGTCATGTGATAAAACAATCTCTTTAATGTTGCTTGGGTGTATTTTTTCCCCAACATATCCAGTCTCAGAACTCACTTTACAAAGAGTATCATTCTATAAAGTCCAACCCCCCCACTTTCTAGGTTAAAGGTTTAAAGTCATTTTCATTTAAATGTGTGAATTTAAATATTTTCAAATGTGAAATTTTTAAATTGTTACCTTTTGAACATTTTTGTTAAAATGTGTGAATGTGTGAGAATCCTCTCCACCCATAATTCTACGGGTTTCTCTCTCATGAACATTCTCAACAACTTCCCTACAAGAGCAACACAGGTATTAACGATGATCGTGGTGGTAGCTCTGCTGATGATAATACCATCACCACTACTGCGACAGCTTCATTATTAGAATTAGCAATTTTATAACCATCTCTAGATGAGAAATCAGAAGCACAGGAACACTAAAGCAAGACCACCCCACTAGGAAGGAGCCAAGTTGGAGTCTGACCCGAGGCAGCACCTGTGCTGAGCCCAGCTTCTAACCAACACATGCTACTGTCCATTAGAGCACGCCAGATCCAGCTCTTGCGGCACACCCACGTTCCGGAACTATGCTTCCCCGACGGGGCTGTGCATCACGACAGACCTCTGGCCTCCAACCATAAAGATTCTAATTCAGAAACTAAGGGGAGATGAGAACCTGTGAGCTTCTTTTGTTGAATATGCCACAGGTAATAGTTCTGAAGCAGGAAGGTCTCTGAAAGCTGCTGGCACTTGCCTAAAAGAGCCCGCTGCATTGTATGGGAACGAGGTGGGCACCACTAAGGGCTGACCTATAATCACTTCAAAAAGCCCTTAAGAATCATTCATCCAATAACCCCATGAAAAGGTGCTAAATATGATCAGCCATCGGGGAAATCCAAATCAAAACCTCAATGAGGCACCACTTCACACCCAATAAAATAGCAACCATCCAGAAAACAGACAATATCAAGTGCTGGCGAGGCTGTGGAGAAACTGGAACCCCATACACTGCGGGTGGGAATGTACACTAGAGCGATTGCTTTGGAAAACAGTCTGACAGTTTCTCGAATCGTCAAACACAGAGCTACACATGAGCCAGAAACTGCACTCTTCGGTATTTACCCAAAGGAAGGAAACACATTTGTGCACAGAAAACTCTGGACACAGGTGTTCACAGCGCCGTTATTTGTACTGGCCAAAAAGTGGCAACCATCTAAACGTTCATGGACCGAATGGGCAAATGCAACGTGGTGTGTCCCTACTCTAGCCTCTTATCTGACAATCAAATGAAATGCTATAACCTCAATAAACCGTGAAAATTTTGTGCTAAGTGAAAGAAGCCAGGAAGAAAAGGCCCCACACTGCGTGATTTCATTTATGTGAAAAGTCCAGAATAGGCAGATCTAGAGAGAGAGAAAGTAGATTGGGGTGGCACAGGGCTAAGGTGGGGGGGAACCAGGCACGTGAGAGAGGTGCCAGCTGAGGGGATGTGGGGCTTCCAGGGGTAATGAAAATGTAACACCGGCTGTGGTGGTGGCTGCCCAGCTCTGGATATACTAACGGTGCTGAACTGCACACTTCCAATGGGTGAAGCGCGTGCTGTATAAATTATATCTCAACAGAGCGTTCTGAAATAATGCAGAAACATCTGCACTGTGACAATTTTTGGAAACAACTTATTTGGGGACAAAGGTCACAACTGATGGAAATACATCAGGTGAATGTTGGAACCCTGATGAGATCGTGGGATGGAAAAATTACGGTATATCCACGTGAGAGGATATTGATGAGCCAACAAAGATTACAATAAGAAAGAAAATTTATTGACATGAGAAAACGTTTGCAACTTATCATTCAGTTCAATAAAAATCAGGCTATAAGAAAGAAGACAGAGTACAATCTCGTTTGGCTCAAAGGTGTACGTAAGAAGGCATGTATATGGTATGGGCAATTACATGACGTATACAAGAGTAAAAACCCCACTTCCACAATACAGGCGAAAACATTAACAGGGATTATTTCTGGGATATGAGACTGAGCCCTGAAAAAAAATCGGTGCAGCTCAAACTTGGGATTCACTGTTTTCTGATCACTGGGCTCACTGGAATTATTCCTGTACCCCATTCATCACTGCACGGCATCACTAAGTCATCCCGGACACCTCCACACCAAGGACATTTGCAATCACTACAAACAAGTGCAAATTTGGGTTGACTGACAGAAAGTCTCGGAAGAATGAAGAAATGTCAGAAGTGCACACCACTGGGGCTCAGGCCACCCTGGGGCAAAATGGGGGGCAAGACTGTGAAAGTGGCCTCCAGAGCAGCAGGTGCTACGTCAGGACATTAGTGTGATCACATGGTCAGCTGACCATGACCTCGTCAGGGCGGAGAATAAGTGCAATAGGAATTCAGATGCCTTCTGAAACCCACCATATCACCAGGTAAGCATGATGCCATGGCGTCTGTTATGTCCTCATCCTCAGCTGTTACGGGCTGAGGTGCCCTGCCAAATTCATATATTGTTGTCCCAACCCCCAGGACCTCAGAATGTGACTCCATTTTCAGGTGGGGTCCTTCAAGAATGATTAAGTTAAAAAGAGGTCATATGGTGGGCCCTAATTCAAATTGCCTGGTGTCTTTCTGAGAAAAGGAAATTGAGACACTCAGAGAGACCCCAGGGATGCACGCACACAGAGGGAAGTACCATGTGAGGACAGAGTAGGAAGGTGCCCATATGCCAGCCAAGCAGAGTCCTCAGATGAAAACAAACGTGCTGACACCTAGATCTTGGACTTCTTAGCCTCCAGAAAGGAGAGAAACTACATCCTGTTGTTTCAGATGCCCAGTCTGTGGTATTTTTGTTATGGCAGCTCTAGCAAACTAATACACCAACCTCAACCTGCGTGCCCCAGGTCCAGCCTTCCTATTTTCCCTTCTGCTGGGGCACTTCCCACTCACAGCTTCTCTGATGTCTGACTTTCTATTGCACTATAGATCCATCACCCTCCCCCGCCCCCACCACACACACAACCCAGACACAATCTCTTCTTTTGCTCTCATATTTGGGTTATAGATACCTAACTCTCTTTCCTGATTCTCTGAATCTAGACATCACTGCCTCTGCGGGTTAATTTACCTCTTCACCTCAATGGCCCTTCTACTGTTCCCTTCCTGTTGCCAACAGCCTGTCCTACCCAACACCAGAGCTCTCCCTTAGGATAGCTATTTGCCACCCTCCTTTCCTGGATATAAGTGACATTACAGAGGCTGCTCCACTGGTAGTTAGTAACCTTTCAGATTCCGACTTCTCTCCTTGCTAGCATCATGAGCACGGCCATCCTACACAAGATCTCTTTGAGGCTGGTGCCCTGCTAAGATGAAATAGAGCTACAGCACCAAAGCAAAGGTATTTTTCAGGGGGTCTCTTGACCTCAGGAATTCAGCTCTGCCCCACTGCAGAGCAATAAGAAATGCAGCATTTCAGAGTCTGAGTAAGGCTAGACTTGAGTTTTGTGGGTTAGGAATAAAGGCAGAAAGTTTTCTTAAGAGAAAGTTTTATATTCCTTTAAAACCTGGACATGATCTTAAGAGAGTCTTATTCTTGTCCTTTCGGGTAAGCTTTAAGACTGTTAAACAAAATGAGCCCACAATCCTTATTGTTTTATGGGGAATCCACTTTTAAGATATGTACAACATTTAAGGAGCATTAAGGAAAAGTGGAAATTGAATTCCTTCCATAAAATCTTAACTGGAGATAAGGAAAAAAAAGGCTGTAGGTTGAAAATATTTCCAATTTATAATCAGAAATCACCAGGGCAACTATTTAGCAGCCTCACAAATTACAGCATGAAATATTTTTCTTGACCTTTAATAAGGTAATAATGCAATTAATTTCAAAGGAAGATAAACGTGAAACACATTTTCAGGCAATCTGGAGAGTACAAGTTCATTTATTCATTAGATGAATATTTACCGAGTGTCTATGTAGGCTTGGTACTGGGGAGATACAATGGTGCATAAGCCTAGGCAGCTTATAAAAATGTAGGGGGTGGGACGGGGTGGGCAGGGATGACGTGATGATGTGTGGAGGGTTGTGGGAGGGGTATGACAAGGTGGCTTTATGACCTGTTGAGTGTGCCCTGCAAAAGACATATGGAGCTGTGAATAATCTGGGACTAGCAGACTAGAGACAGATACTCAGAAATGGACAGATGTAGAAGTCGGCATGATGGCTGAAATTTTGGGAGTGGGTATAATTTCCAGGGGAAAGGGTATTGGCAAAGAAAAAGGGTAAAAACAGAGTTGTGGGGGACATTAATTTAAGAGGTGGGAAAAAATGAAGCCAGTGGTATGCAGTGGGTAGGAATGATTTAAAAAGCAAATGATAGAACACAGCTTGATTGTAATGATGATTGTGCAAATCAGCGAATATACCAGAAACCATTAAATGGGTGAGCTGTATAGTATGTGAATTATATCTCAGGTAAAGTCATTGCCCCACCAAAAAAGGAAAACAAGATTATACGGGTAATAACCAAATTTTTGATGTTCAACCTCTTTAGACATCATTAGTCATTTATCTTGTGAAATAAAATAAAACCACAATGAGATACCACTGCATACCCAAAGAGAAATTTAAAAGACTAACAATACAAATTACTGTTAAGAATGTATAGGAATTGGACTCTGTCAACAATGTAGAATGGTTCAAAAACTTTGAAGAAACATTCGCCAGCCTCTAAAATGTTTTACTATTGACCGAGTCATTCTACTCCAAGGCATTACCCCAAAAGAACTGACAGCATATGTCCACACAAAGACATGTGTGTGAATATTCATATTCACACCCACTAACAATAACTGAAGGCTGGAAACAAGTAATTAGACAAACGTTGTGTGTTGGCACAATGGAATACGACTCAGCAATGAAAGGGAGTGTGCAACTGATAAGTGCAACAACACGGGAGATTCACCAAATCACGGTGTTGAGTAAAAAAGAGAGAGATGCAGAATACATACTATATATGATTTCACTTACATAAAATTCTAGAAAACAGAAATTAATCAATGGTGACAGAAACTGGAACAGTGGTTTCCCAGGGCCGGGGCTATTGGAACTTCAACCTATCAGGGACCACAAAGGAGGCTCCACAGGTCTCTGCGGGGGAAGAAATGCTCTATTTCTTGATTGCAGTGGCTGGTTTACGGCATCTGCCCAAACTCACTGAACTGTAGTATTTTTTAAATGGATGAAGTTTAGTCCGCATAAATTACGCCTGAACAGAGCTGATTCAACCACACCAAGCAAGCCAGCAAAAGGTACGATTAAAATGTCTCATCTTTTTCCCTTAAAAATCACCAAAGTGACCTCCAAATAGCCCATTCTGCCTTCAGAATTAATGACAACATTATTTGTGGCTACCTTGACTGAGCGTCCACCCATATCGTAAACTGTCTAAGGCACTTTCCGCACATTATCTCATTTAATTCCGGCAACCCTGTTCAACACAGTTAAACACTGCCCATAGACAGCAGAGGGCTACACTGCAGAGAGGCCGGCCCGGGGAGACGGCCCAGAAGTCCTGTGGCTCTGCGGTCGGCGTTCTTTACACTGCCAGTCGCTGATTCTCAACCTGTTGGCAGATGTGGTGGCCACGCTAATAGTAACAATGATCATAATAAACTCTCGTGGGGCTAACTACATGGCAGACAACCTCCTGGACAGTTTAGGTGCATTATACCAAATACCTTCCACAACCGCCTTAGGAGGGAGAAGTCTTATTGACCCCTTTTCCCACATGGCAAACGAGCTCAGAGAAGTTGGGTGACTTCCCAGAGTTCCCACAGCGAAGAGGTCAAGACTGGAAACACAGGCAGTCTGGTCCTGCAGCCCGTGTCCACCAAATCAACTTCTTCAGATGTCTTAGAAGTTGTCTTTTGGGACCTGACATCAGCTAGAATTTGATGTGCTTTTATCCATTTTAAATAAGAAAAAAAGTAAGGGAAAGTAAAACTTTATCGAGACCGAAGACCAAATGAGTCAGGAAGCTGAGAAGAAAGTCCTCTTCACTCAATGACTGCTTCCAAAACGAGATTTGTGTGCGAAGAGCAGGTAAGCGCCCAGCACACAGTCACTCATTAAAAGTACTTCCTCACTGTTTGCACCTATGGACGTAGAGTGCTAGTAGCCAATGTCCTGTGATTCCTGCGATTCCTACTAGTGGCAAAACCAATAGATGGCTCAGGTGGGTGGCACATTCTGTGTTCGTTTGAACAGAGCCTGCTAAAGATTCAGGCATCCAGGCAGAAACAAAGAACAGGCCCATTTTGGTAACCCAATCTTCCTCATTGGAAACTTCTTGAAAAACAGGTATTATGAGCTAGGTTTATAGGCCATATTTCCTTGAGCAAGTACCTTTCAATAAAAAAATTTGCAGAATTTAGAGAAATTAAGTAAGGAGCTCCATCACTTACCAGACCACAAAGAAATGCTCTGAGCCCAGCATATGTAGCCATCCTGCGGTCAAAATGCCGCCATGCATTCATAAATACCAGCCAGCCTCCCCCATGCCTGGCTGAGGATTCTGCGCAGTCTGGTGAAACACACCAATTACGTTCCCCCTTGGCCCTTAGGGAGGTCGGCTTGACCGTGGCAAAGAAGAGTGATGATGGAGTTCCGGGAAATTTCTTGACAGTGAGGGATACAAAAGGTGACATGGGAGGAAGAGGCAGACATGAGAGAGAGAGAAAGAGCAGGTGAGGGAGGTGAAGAAAGAAAATGACGGAACTAGACGTAGACTTGTCTGCTCAGACCAGCAATGCCACTATCAACATGGCTGTCCTTGTCATCATCCGCATCATCATCGCCATCATCATCACTGTCATTTGTTGCAACAGGCAAGCGTTTCAAAGCCAAAATTAGTGTCATACCAATATTAAAGCAGCTTAGTGACAGATAATTTACAACAGATCACTCCTTTAACCATTAGAATGTCTACCTTTTGTTACCAAACTTCAGGAGGCAAAACTCATATCCCAACTAAAGGACCATTAAGTAGGCCCTCAGCTGAGTGCATATCCCCACACTGACATGCCAGCACACTGTCCAGGAAGCCCTGCTTCCACGTCCTGCCCCTTTAAAGATTCGCCTTTCAGCACCTGCACTAGACTTGCCATTATGAAAGCTCAAGGGGGCTGCACCCAAAAGCATTAAGACTCTGCTCAGACCCTGCTTTACACAATGAGATGCAAGGAATCTGAAAACAAGGGATATACATCATCAAGTCCCACCAAAAATGGTGCCTGTTGACAGCTGGCCGTCAGTGATTGATTAAGAATTAATATGGAAATGGAAGGATGAGAAAAATGAGGGCCTGTGTGCGGGCTGTTTAATGTGCCTAGAAGCAAGTACCCGCGGAAAGCGGCTGCGGATTATGAATTAGTTTACTCAATCAGCACAGCATCAATGGTGATGGGCAACTTGGTGACAGCTGAGGGCACACGCAGGCATTGAGGAGAGCTTCCACACTGAGCGTGCTCCTGAGGGCACACAGAGGACACCAGATGGCATGCAGAGTCACAGAGCCATTCTACAGTCCTGGCCTCCCTCTGTTGTCACATGAGGCCCCCGTCAAATAGGAAACAGCCAAACAAGACAACAGGGCGGTGGGAGTATTGCTTGGCCTACCGATGGCTATCATTTATGTCAAAGGAAACCTGAGTACTGGGTGTGCTGAGTTTTTCACAAGTGCCAACACACCCTTCTTACCATCTGCAAGCCCCTGCTCCAAGGTGAATTTATAGCTCCAAGAAGAAGCTTCAGTTTCGGGGAGTGCGCCGAGATTCTGGAGCACAAAAGGGCTCCCCTGGCTCAATGGTGGAAGCGCTAGAAGGGATATGTGGCTCCACTGCGGCTCTGACACCTCTCTGTCAGTGGCACAACGGCGGTGGATCAAGGACAACCTGGTGACTTTTAGATGTCAATTAAAACCTCCAAGTTCAGCAAGTGACAGTGCTACCCCTTGAGTACAAATGCAACGAACACTGGCAACATTCAGTATCAAACAACAAGCAAAAAACCCAAATACTGGAAAGCAGATGGGCAACTAGAGAGTGACTTAACAGACTCAAGGGGGCTGAGACTGAAACGAACAATGGGGACAGCCAGGTAACCCAGTTCACATCACAGAACCAGCAAAGGCTCAGAAGCTTAGAAGCTCAGCGTGGAACTTGGTACTTCTGAAAGTCGGGATGAAGGTGGACCTTTTGAAAACCTGTTTACAACGTGTGTACACCTTCAGAACTATGCCCCTTCCCCCACCTTCGGCCCAGCCGGGGCTTTGCATTTCCAACCCCAGCAAAAGGATAAGTTTATTCTCTGAAGAGCAAGAATATAAACACTTGGGAAAAGTAGTACTACACTCAGAAAAGACTTTAAGAAAACACTTGCCTGAATGGCCAGACTCGGCCCTCTTCCTTCACTGGGATCCCAGAACTCTGGCAGCCAGAGCCATGCCTCCACCCCCACCCCCACCCCAGCAGAGCATTAGAAGACCCTCCTCGGGAAAACTTGATCAGCTTCACAGGGAAGATCTAGTGATTCAAACAAAGGGGTTTCCCTCCAACAACAAGCCAGCCAGACCCCTCTTCAGTGCAGTCCATGGATAAATCAGTCCTGCCCACGTGCTAAGAATCACCTATAGCTTTTGTGAGTGCTCCTCTTCAGTAAAAGTCTTCCATAGATCAGAATGGTGAGGAAAGAGAGTGACCAAAACATACAAACAAAAGTGGTTTGGAAGAGACAGGAGCTGTACAGAGACAGGAAAAGTTAAAGCAATTATCAACAATATCAAAGAGATAAAAGAGTAAGTTTCATCCATGAAACAACAATGAAATGTTATTAAACAAAAAATAGACTATTGGGAAAACCAAGTGAACAAAAAATGTGTAGAAATTTAAAATATACCTGCACAAAGGAAAAATGCAGTGGAAAAGTTAGAAGAAATCTCCCAGAAAGTATTACCAAAGAAAACGATAAAATATGAAAGAGAAAAATAATTATGAAACGGTCTGGGAGGTTCAAGATCTGAATAATAAAGTTCACTAAAAAGGAAACAGGAAAAAGAAATGGGACAAAATAATCAATGATCATATACAGAAAATTTTATAGAACTGAAGGCCATGTGTTTTGAGAATAAAAGGTCCTATTAATTGCCAGGTACAAGGGATAAAATACTCATACCACAGCATGTCATGTAAAACTTTAAAACAATGAGGACAAAGAAAGCACCCTTTTCCGGGCTTTTCTTTCTCAGGGGAGGGCGGCAAGAGGTGGAAAATATGCCTCCTGTAGTTCTTCCAAGAGAAAAACATAGAGAAATGAAAGAATCAGCGATCAAATGGCTTTGTACTTCCAAGAGCAGCACTGAAAGCTGTAACGCCCCAGAGCAACGACTCAGAACCCTGAAGAAAAATGGACTTCAAGTCTGTAATTCTATACCTAGCGAAACAATCAGTAAAATGAAAGTGGGAACAGAAATATCTCAACATATGCTAGGTTCCAAAAATATATATGTACATCCACCCTCCTTGTTCCAAAAGCTACTGGAGGATATGCTCCTAAAAAGCAATAAGCACACAAAAGCAAGAGAAAGAGATCACACAGGAGCTCAAACTCAGGACAGAGTCCGTGAACTTGGCAGGTTATATGATGTGAAGGCAGCTCAAAGCAGAACACCAGTGGACCATCCTTGTGCACCAGGCACAGAGGGCAGCCATCTCAAATTGTGGAAGGACCAAGGACCCTAGGAAAGATTTGTTTTTAACGTGAAAACAATAGATTACTTGTTATGTTCTCAACATTTTGAAAAGAGATTTATACAATCAGATGAGAATCTGAGGGTGAATTAGAGACTGACAAATAAAAAACAAAGCAAACAAGAATGTAAGGCGAGTATTAAATCCAGGAACAATAAAGATGGGGCAGCCAAGAAAAAGTAATCTTATTGTGCTACACAACTCAGTTGTGAACATACTTACATATGCAAAACACTGTAAAAACTAAGTTCTTGTCTTAAAAATCATGAGAGAGCTCAAGGATAGAAAGAGACAAAAGAATTTTGCTCAAGGTATAGGTGTAACAATGAAGAAAAGCTAAATTTTATTTTTTCTTAGTGGAAAGCTTATATATATCATCAAACACTAGAAAATTCAAAAGTAGCAATTTAAGTAAGATTATTCAAAATTATATACATAAAGCCCAAATGAATACACTAAAAGTAATAATAGATGAAGAAACAGAGTTGTTTTGGGGGAATGCTTTAATTTTTCATATAAAAATGTAATAGAAAAACCTGGCTATGATTCTAAATCATGTGCATATATAATTTTAACCAAAAGAACAAGAAAATGAAAACAAAATAATGAAGAAAACAACATAAAACCAAAAAACAAATAGCAAAGTAAACTGAGAGAAAGATAACAAAATAGGGAAAAGGAAGGAATGAAGGAAGAAAAAAAATGAGAAAATTCATATATGCACACAATCACATATTAGGCTGGAAGTATGGCAGATCAAAATCTGCATTCCTAACCACTTATGCTATCTAAAATAACATATGATACATTATGGCATTATTGTCCTATGTCCAACTCTAGTAACAAAAAGTAAGTGGGCGTTTAAAAAAGTAACTCTCTTCAATGAAAGATTCCTCTGTTTCCTTGTAGAAACCACAGATGATCCCTGTAGGAATATACAATGTGTCCTTAACTCCTTTAAGGTAACAATACTAAAGTAATTTTACATAAAGACATTTTTATCCTCCAAAAGGGCAAAGGACGTAAGAGACAGTCTTGCAGCGATAATACTGCTCACTTTTTTTTAACTGGGAAAACAAACCCTTCGTCTCTGTGGGTTAAAGCAGATGATTCCAGCTCTAGGGGCTGGAGGTCCATGAGGGCACCGATGCCCACATCACTGCCTGCTCACTGGGCGGTATTAAGCAAGTGATACAAATCTGGTTGCCCTGTGAGAGCATAAATGTGTGTGCTGCTTTTATTTTTAATTCAGAAATTCAGAGTGCTTAATGTTTTGTTTGAGTAGAACTTAACAGTAATGGCGACGAGGTATGTGAACACAAAGCACAGGACCTAACTGGTAGGCATCGCTCCTTTCTAGAAAGCTTTTGCACTGTGTCATTTTTGATAAAAATAACTTTGTACAGACGTATGTATGTATGTATGTATACCCATACACACACACACACTTTTTTTAAAGAAAAAAGCTACCACCTCATTGACTTGGAAGCTGGGTGACCTCTAAGGAAGACCTCGGCAAGAGGCAGGAGGACCTTAAACTCATCATGTGGGCTTCAGCTCCTTATCCGTAAAACGAATGCAGGGCAAAGGTGACAGTCAAGAAAGTCACCTTTCAGGATCCAACTCTGACTGCTGGAGGCGTCTTGGAGCCTGCAGACGACTCATTCAGACCACTGAGACCCCCCGGCCTGCAGAACCTTCTCAGGAGGACTTTGCTAGCAGAAATGGCAACATAAATAGAGGAAAGTTTTAAAAACACTTTCTAGAGGACTTTTCGGGTAGTGAAACTATGCTGTATGCAATTGTAGTGGTGAATACATACCATTATGCATTTGTCAAAACTCACAGGAGGTGCAACATTAAGAGCAACCTTAATCTAAGAAAAATGTATCAGTATTGGTTTATTAACTGTAACAAATGTGCCACAGCAGTGCCAGATGCTAAGAGGGAAAACAGGTGCCTAAGGTAGTGAGTGGGGGTCAGGTGGGTATACACCAAACTGTATAATAGCTCCTCAATTATTTTGTAAATCTGAAACTGTACCAAAAAAATCCTTCCACATATTCTCTCCAGGATTTCTATAAACCTCTGACCTTTTTAAAATATTTAGTAAGCTTGCTAAAAGATAACAATGTCCTACACAGATTATAAACTGGTCACCTACCACATATGTTCTTTGAACTACAGTTTTAAAAAAAAAATAGTTGCCAATAACTTAAAATCAGAAAAAAATTAAAAGAGCCATTTATTTTTTCAGTCTGTAGTAAAAACAAATGAGAGATCATGGTGGCACTGCATTTGCCCAGGGCAACAGGCAGCCGGGACTGGGGGCCTTGACCTCTCAGAGAACAGGTCGGGACTGTGTCCTCTAATTTGACACAGGTCCTCACCACTCCCTATTGTCTTCCCCAAGTTCACTGATCCGGTGTTATCTGCCTGGCAACTGCAGCCTTTGCATTTCATTGGCCAGGACAAATCGCATCAACATCACCTGGGTTCCTTTTAGAAATGCAAAATCTTGGGCCTCAGCTCAGTGCTACAGAGTCAGAGTGTAGGTTTCCCAACAGGAGCGTGTACCAGAACACCCTGGAAGGCGTGCTGTAACTTGGATTGCAGGGTCTCAACCCATCCTCACACGCTCCCTCCTTCTCACTCCAGTGTCTGATTTAGTAGGTCTGGGATGAGCCCTGAGAATGACTATTTCTAATAGCTGAGTGTTGCTGATGCTGCCAGTCTAGGAACTACTTGGGGAAACTGCTTCCACCGTTGGGTATCTCCTCATAAATACCCATCTCAACTTTGCATCCCCGCCCCCCCCCCAAAAAAAAACAAAAAACAGTTGACATCTCCTCAACCAATTTAATTTTTTTCTTGATCTCATTCTGATATGATCTGGTGGTATCTGTTTTTTTGGAAGGGTTTTCCATTATTCTGGTAGGTGGTTTCAGTTCTCTGGAAATTTCTCCCGTATGGGTGAGCATTTTGTTTAGTTAGCTATTTAAAAACAATGTGGCTTTTTTTCCTCTGTGGAAACTGGGTCATTTAAATTAATTCCTGAATTTATAATACATATAATTACTTCCCAACAATATACAACTCTATGCTCTATTTGGGAATATCTTGATCACAGAAATGTGAAAATAATTGAACAGAGTGATGGCAGGAAACGCAGCCTTAGAAAAACCCCTCTTTCTGATGTGCGCTGCCGTCAGGCCGTGAATCGTGCAACCCCGGACCAGAAGGGCTCGCTGCATTTTTAATGGTTCACCCGTGCTCAGAGTGAAGTCTGAACTATTTGTTGTTCACTGTTGTTATATTCTGTTCCAAGGTTCATAATTTGAAAATCGACTTTGGGGACTTTTTGCTTGGTCTATTAAAATGATTCATGTTGCATTCAACATAAATTGTGCATTCACAGAGGAGGGTGAGAGCCCGCATTCACAGCATAATAACTAAAGTGAATTTTGTACGAGCCGCAGTTTGTGGCAGCGATGTGGTATCATTTGTCTTAATTTTTCTTTGGCATTACATTAGGCGAGTGCATTTACATTTCCAGGTATGGCTAACCACTTTAAAAACTTTGTTTTTACAGCGTGAGTAAAGGGGGAATCGAATCTGCATGTTTATGTGATGTAACATCAAATAATGCCGTTTTACTGTCTGGGGTACGTGGGGATTTACATTCCATTTACTTGACTTCACAAAGGGAACTCGGGCTAATATGCAAAGTACATGAAATATTTACCATCAATGGATCATGCCAGGCTTCTAAAAGAAAAAGAAGAGGGGAAGAGATAATACCTTTCTGCTATTGCTGTGTTTTTCTGTGTTTTTCTTTCACCAGTACAGTAAGTAATTTCTTAAGTGGATTAGCCATTTAAAATTCAAATGCACCTTAAATAAAACCAAACTCCAAGTAACTTAAGCCAAAACTTTAGGTCACACTTTTAGAACAGTTGCCATATGAAATATATATATATATATCTCTGCATGAATCTGGAGATATATATATTTGATATCTATACATACATACATACACACACATGTATGTAAACACAGGTGCCTCCTGCTCATGAAATATTCTGGAAAATTGAAATGGAGTCCCTCCCATATCTCCATTAATGTCATTTAAGATACATATATGTTTGTGTATATATTCCTATATCTATCAGAAAAATTCTATAAATAAGATGCAATAAATTCATTATTTCAGTTTGAGGAAAAAGTAAAAAGAATCATCTTAAATTCTTTCTATCAAAGTATTTTTGACAGTCAACATTACATGTCAGATCAGAAAGATTATACTCACTACATTTCATGATCATAATGCTTAATGATAAAAAGTGCTTATTTTATTTAAACATGAAAATGAAATTTTAAAAATGTAACACCTATACAAAACACAGTAGTTCCTCCATGCTGCTCAGATAGACTATATCCGTGAAGAATGTGAGTGGAAAAGATTGCATTATTGGCACAGAGCTTCTGAGCAAAACTTGGTTTGTGATGATCGAACCAGTGACTGACATAAGCAACAGAGACCGATCTCGGGTCACACTGGCCCTCAGCCCTAGCTTAGTTACGTGACAGCGGGAAATTTAAACTCTCTGAGCATTGGTCTCTTCGTCTGTGAAAGAGGGGACGACACCATTTCCTACGTGACCCAGGAGAACAATGTACATGAAGTTCTGAATGCACGGAGCAAAAGCAGCACTCAGTGAATGTTAGTGATCTTCATCAATCACCATGATTGCCATTATTATTGAAATCATGATGAAGGGGATAATTTGGGCAACTGTGGAATCGTTACATCCAATCACAACGACATAGAGGAAAAGCAACAGTTCATTTGTGAACAAATAACAATTAGTTCATCAGCCCCTTTAATTGAACTATATAAATACTTGGGCAGGAGGAATGAACGTGCTTTTATTTGAGTGTGAGGAATAGCTTTTGGCTTAGAGAGTGGACTCAAAAGCTGTGATGAAGTCTCAGCTTTTCTCTAATATCCATCTTATAGCGTGTTAGCTCACTGATTCACTCAGCCCCTAAGTACCACAGGCTACTCTGCTTGAGGGCCTGAGACAGGGAGGAAAACACCTGTCCTTGGCTTGAAGGCATATTGAGATGTTTCTTCGGTTTGAACTCCCCCAAAGAATTACCAGGGGAGCACTTTAGAAATGCAGAATCAGAGATGCTCAAACAGAGTCCACCCCCCACCCCACCACACACATACACGGAGACCTGGGAGTCTGCCCCTTCAATGAAGGGCTCTGCTCTCTGGGAAAAGAGATGGCGAACAAGGCTCACAGTGGAAAACAGATGGAAGGCAGCAGAGTGGAGGCAGACACAGAGCAAAGTAGGGACCCAGGAGATGCAAACCTGAGTTGGCCTGCGGGTGGGGGAGGGGGCTCAAGTGAGGCTTCTCAAAGAGGAGAGTCTGAGCTGAGCCCGGACAGGTAAGTAAAAGTCAGACTCCCTCACACCACGGAACAGCTTCCCAAATTTTGTCTTCCTCTGCCTGACACAGTGCTTGAGAGCAGAGCTTCGGAGTCAGGCCACCCGCTCCAAATTCCAGCTCCACCCTCTCTCACTGTTGGCGAATTACGTAACCTCTCTAAGTCTTCACTTCTGTGTCTGTAAAAAGGGGATAATTATAGCAGACATCTATCTCAAAGGTTGTTGGAAGGAGTAAATAAAGCAATACATGCAGAAGTATCCAACACAAGACTAGCACACAGGAGGCACTTCATAAAATACCACTAGCAGGGACAGACCGAAGTCCCTGCAATGAGGGGCATTCAAAGATGAGTATGTCAGAATTACAAAACACCACCCACTTCCACAGGCTGTGTCACGTGTAGTCACTGTGTGCCTGTTGGTCTTCACTCCAGTGAAATCAGCAGGGAGGGGAAGTATCTACTGCTCCCATTGTGCACGAGGGTGGTTACAGGGCTGTGTCTGCATTTGCCTGGCCCACTCTCATCTTTTCTTGTACATGAAAGTTGAGACCGAAAGAGTGAACAGTCACCAGTGATAGCATGAAGACAGCCACTAAGGAACCTCACCTCCATATGAACTAGAAAATAAGTCACTGTCGCGAGACTTTGGATGTTAATATAGAACGGCTGTTACCTGTTGGCTTACTGGTTCTATTTGGAAGGAGAGAGACTATAAATTTGCAAAAAGTATGCAAATAACAAATAAATATCCTGATAGTACCTTTACCCTTGACTATTAGTTTGGGAAATAATAAGGCTTCCAGCTAAGTATTTTATTTAATAACAAACGCAAGAAACTCAAGTACAAGAAAACATTCTCGGTGATGATTTTTGC